>OX422213.1:279821775-279968230 GCA_949130495.1 Sambucus nigra | reverse complement strand
AAACCCAAACCAGCCCCAAAACGACCCCGTAGGAGGCTCGAACACCTTGCACGGGACCAATGTAACTTATAAGGACTGACCGCATAGTCCCGGGTCTCCCGATTTGTTAGTATGACGATAATTTATAAAAATCACACTTAGACTTAAAAATAAGCCGTTAAAGGGTGAAAACCCAAACCAGCCTCCAAACCTCCCCGTAAGGGGCAAGAACACCTCGCACGGGACAAATGTAACTTGTAGGAACTGACCGCGTAGTCCCGAGTCTCATGGTTTGAGAGTATGACGATAATTTGCAAAAATCACACTTTGAGTTAAAAACATGCCGTTAAAGGGTGAAAACCCAAACCAGCTCCCAAACGACCTCGTAGGAGGCACGAACACCTCGCACGGGACCAATGTAAGTTGTAGGAAATGACCGCATAGTACCGAGTCTCCATGTTTGAGAGTATGACAATAATCTGCAAAAATCACACTTTGAGTTAAAAACATACCGTTAAAGGGTGAAACCCCAAACCAGCCCCCAAACGACCCCGTAGGACGCACGAACACCTCGCTCGGGAACAATGTAACTTTTAGGGACTGACCGTGTAGTCCCGGGTCTCCCAATTTGAGAGTATGACGATAATTTATAAAAATCACACTTAGACTTAAAAATAAACCGTTAAAGAGTGAAAAGCCAAACCAGCCCCCAAACGACCCCTTAGGGGGCACAAACACCTCGTACGGTACCAATTTAACTTGTAGGAACTGACTGCGTAGTCCCGGGTCTCCCGGTTTGAGAGTATGATGATAATTTTCAAAAATCACACTTAGAGTTAAAAACATGTCGTTAAAGGGTGAAAACCCAAACCAGCCCCCAAACGACCCCGTAGGCGTTGTACGAACATCTCGCACGGGACCAATGTAACTTGTAGGAACTGACCGATTAGTCCCGGGTCTCCTGGTTTGAGAGTATGACAAGAATTTTCAAAAATCACACATAGAGTTAAAAACATGTCGTTAAAGGGTGAAAATCCAAACCAGCCCACAAACGATCCCATAGGGGGCACGAACACCTTGGACCGGACCAAAGTAGCTTGCAGGAACTGACCGATTAGTCTCGGGTCTCCTGATTTGAGAGTATGACAATAATTTGCAATTATCACACTTAGAGTTAAAAACATGTCGTTAAAGGGTGAAAATCCAAACCAACCCACAAACGACCTCGTAGGGGGCACGAACACCTCGCTTGGGACCAATGTAACTTATAAGAACAGACTGCATAGTCCCGGGTCTCCCCATTTCAGAGTTTAATGATAATTTGAAAAAATCACACTTAGAGTTAAAAACATGATGTTAAAGGGTGAAAACACAAACCACCCCCAAACGACCCCGTAGGAGGCACGAACACCTCGCACGGGACCAATGTAACTTGTAGGAACTGACCACATAGTCCCGGGTCTCAACACTTAAGAATATGACGATAATTTGAAAAAATTACATTTAGAGTTAAAAATATGTCGTTAAGAGGTGAAAACATAAACAATCCCCCAAACGACGTCGTGGGGGCACGAACACCTCGCACGGGACCAATGTAACTTGCAGGAACTGATCCCGTAGTCCCGGGTCTCCCTATTTTAGAGTATGATTATAATCTATAATACTCACACTTAGAGTTAAGAACATGCCGTTAAAGGGTGAAACCCCAAACCAGCCCCCAAACGACCCCGTAGGTGGCACGAACACCTCGCACAGGACCAATGTACCTTGTAGTAACTAACTGCGTTGTCCCGGGTCTCCCGATTTGAGAGTCTGACGATAATTTGCAAAAATCACACTTAGAGTTAAAAACATGCCGTTAAAGGATGAAAACTCAAACCAGCCCCCAAACGACCCCGTAGGAGGCACGAACTCCTCGCACGGGACCAATGTAACTTGTAGGAACTGATCGCGTAGTCTCAGGTCTCCCTGCTTGAGAGTATGATGATATTCTGCAAAACTCACACTTAGTGTTAAAAACATGTCGTTTAAGGGTGAAAACCCAAACCAGCCACCAAACGACCTCCTAGGAGGCACGGACACCTCGCACGGGACCAATGTAACTTATAGGAACTGACCGCGTAGTCCCGGGTCTCCCGGTTTGAGAGTATGACAATAATTTTCCAAAATCACACTTAGAGCCAAAAACATGCCATTAAAGGATGAAAACCCAAACCAGCCCCTAAACGACCCCATAGGGGGTACGAACACCTCGTACGGGACCAATGTAACTTGTAGGAACTGACCGCATAGTCTCGAGCCTCCCGATTTGAGAGTATGAGATCATTTTGAAAAAATCACACTTAGAGTTAAGAACATGCCATTAAAGGATGAAAATCCAAACCAGCCCCCGAACGACCTTGTAGGGGGGACGTTCACCTTGCATGGGACCAATGTAACTTAGAGGAACTGACCGCGTAGTGACGGGTCTCCCGGTTTTAGAGTATGATGATAATTTGCAAAAATCACACTTTGAGTTAAAAACATGCCGTTAAAGGCTGAAAACCAAAACCATCCCCCAAACGACCTCGTATAGGGCACGAACACCTCGAACGTAACCAATTTAACTTGTTGGAACTGACCGTGTAGTCTCGGGTCTCTCGGTTTGAGAGTATGACGATAATCTACAAAAATCACACTTAGAGTTAAAAACATGCCATTAAAGGGTGAAAACCCAAACCTGCCCCTAAACGACCCCATAGGGGTGGCACGAACTCCTCGTACGGGACCAATGTAACTTGTAAGAATGACCGTGTAGTCTCGAGTCTCTTGGTTTGAGAGTATGACGATAATCTGCAAAAATCACACTGAGTTAAAAGCATGTTGTTAAAGGATGAAAACACAAACCATCCCCCAAACAACCCCGTAGGGGGCACGAACACTTCGAACGGCACCAATGTAACTTGTAGGAACTGACCGCGTAGTCCCAGGTCTCCCGGTTTGAGAGTTTGACAATAATTTGAAAAAATCACACTTAGAGTTAAAGACATGCCGTTAAATTGTGAAAACCCAAACCAGCCCCCAAATGACCCCGTAGGGGGCACGAACACCTCGCACAGGACCAATGTACCTTGTAGGAACTGATCGCGTTTCCCCCAGTCTCTCGGTTTGAGAGTATGACGATAATTTGAATAAATCACACTTAGAAATAAAAAAATTCCGTAGGGGGCACGAACATATAGTCAAAAACATGCTGTGACCAATGAACTGATCACACATAATGGGCAATACTCACAGTTATAGTTAAAAACATGCTGTAAAAGGGTGAAAACCCAACCAGCCCCCAAACGACCCCGTAGGGGGCACGAACTTCTTGCACAAGACCAATGTAACTTGTAGGAACTGACCGTGTAGTCCCGGGTCTCCCGGTTTGAGAGTATGAAGATAATTTTCCAAAATCACACTTAGAGTTAAAAACATGTCGTTAAAGGTTGAAAACCCAAACCAGCATCTAAACTACCCCGTAGGAGGCACGAACATCTCGCACGGGACCAATGTAACTTGTAGGAACTGACCGCGTAGTCCCGAGTCTCCCGGTTTGAAGGTATGATGATAATTTACAAAAATCACACTTAGAGTTAAAAACATGTCGTTAAAGGGTGAAAACACAAACCAGACCCCAAACGACCCCGTAGGAGGCACGAACACCTCGCACCGGACCAATGTAACTTGTAGCAACTCACCACGTAGTCCCGAGTCTCCCGGTTTGTGAGTATGATGATAAATTAAAAAATCACACTTAGAGTTAAAAAGCTGCCTTTAAAGGGTGAAAACCCAAACCAGCCCCCAAACGACACCATAGGAGGCACAGACACCTCGCACGGGACCAATGTAACTTGTACGGACTGACCACGTAGTCCCGAGTCTCTCGGTTTGAGAGTAAAATGATAATTTGTAAAAATCACACTTAAAAAGAAGTCGTTAAAGGGGGAAAACCCAAACCAGCCTTCAAACGACCCCCTAGGGGGCACGAACACCTCGCACGGGACCAATGTAACTTGTAGGAAATGACCGCGTAGTCCCAGGTCTCCCGGTTTGAGAGTATGACGATAATTAGCGAAAATCACACTTAGAGTTAAAAACATGCCATTACAGGATAAAAACACAAACCAACCCCCAAACGACCACGTAGGAGGCCCGACCACCTCGCACGGGACCAATGTAACTAATAGGAACTGACCGCCTAGTCACGGGTCTCCCGATTTGAGAGTATGACAATAATTTGCAAAAGTCACACTTAGAGTTAAAAACATGCTGTTAAAGGATAAAAATCCAAACCAGCCCCCAAACGACCCTGTAGGGGGCAGGAACACCTTGCACGGGAGCAATATAACTTAAAGGAACTGACCGTGTAGTCTCGGGTCTCCCGATTTCAGAGTATGACGATAACTTGCAAAAATCACACTTAGAGTTAAAAACATGCCGTGAAAGGGTGAAAACCGAAACCAACCACCAAACGACCTCGTATGGGGCACGAACACCTCGAACGGGACAAATTTATCTTTTAGAAACTGATCGCGTAGTTTCGGGTCTCCCAGTTTGAGAGTATGACGATAATCTACAAAAATCACACTTAGAGTTAAAAACATGCCGTTAAAGGGTGAAAACCCAAACCAGCCTCCTAACGACCCCGTAGGGGCGGCAAGAACACCTAGCACGGGACCAATGTAACTTGTAGGAACTGACCGCATAGTCCCGGGTCTCTCGATTTGAGAGTATGATGATAATTTGTAAAAATCACACTTAGACTTAAAAACAAGCCGTTAAAGGGTGAAAACCCAAACTAACCCCCAAACGACCCCGTACGAGGCGCGAACACCTCGCACGGGACCAATGTAACTAATAGGAACTGATCGCGTAGTCCCCAGTCTCCCAATTTGAGAGTATGACGATAATTTGAAAAAATCACACTTAGAGTTAAAGACATGCCGTTAAAGGTGAAAACCCAAACCAGCCCCAAAATGACTCCGTAGGAGGCACGAACACCTCGTACGGGACCAATGTAACTTATAGAAACTGACCGCATAGTCCCGGGTATCCCTATTTGAGAGTATGACGATAATTTGTAAAAATCACACTTTGACATAAAACATGCCATTAAAGGATTAAAACCCAAACCAGCCCACAAACGACCCTGTAGGGGGCACGAACAACTCGCACGGGACCAATGTAACTTTTAGGAACTGACCGCGTAGTCCCGGGTCTCCCGTTTTGAGAGTATGACGGTAATTTTGAAAAATCACACGTATAGCTAAAAACATGCCGTTAAAGAATGAAAACCCAAACCAGCCCCCAAACGACCTCGTATGTGGCACGAACACCTCGCAGAGGACCAATATAACTTGTAGGAACTGACCTCGTAGTCTCGGGTCTCCCAGTTTAAGAGTATGATGATAATCGGCAAAAATCACACTTAGAATAAAAAATGTGCCCTTAAAGGGTGAAAACCCAAACCAGCCCCCAAACAACCCCGTAGGCGGCATGAACACCTCGCACGGCACCAATGTAACTTGTAGGAACTGATCGCGTAGTCTCAGGTCTTCCGGTTTGAGAGTATGATGATAATTTGTAAAAATCACACTTAGACTTAAAAACAAGTCATTAAAGGGTGAAAACCCATACCAACCCCCAAACGACCCCGTAGGAGGCATGAACACCTCGCACGGGACCAATGTAACTTGTAGGAACTGACCGTGTAGTCCCCGGTCTCTCGATTTGAGAGTATCATGATAATTAGGAAAAATCACACTTAGAGTTAAAGACATGCCGTTATAGGGGAAAACCAAAACCATCCCCCAAACGACTCCGTAGGAGGCACGAACACCTCGTACGGGACCAATGCAACTTATAGAAACTGACCGCGTAGTCCTGGGTCTCCCAGTTTGAGAATAAGATGATAATTTGCAAAAATCACACTTTGACTTCATAACATGTCGTTAAAGGGTGAAAACCCAAACAAGCCCACAAACGACACCGTAGGGGGCACAAACGCCTCCCACGGGACAATGTAACTTGTAGGAACAGACCGCGTAGTCTCGGGTCTCCCGGTTTGAGAGTATGACGATAATCTGCAAAAATCACACCTAGAGTTAAAAACATGTCGTCAAAGGGTGAAAATGCAAACCATCCCCCATACGACCCCGTAGGAGGCACGAACACCTCGCACGGGACAAATGTAACCTGTAGGGACTGACCGCATTATCCCAGGTCTCTCGGTTTGTTAGTATGATGATTATTTATAAAAATCATACTTATACTTAAAAACAAGCCGTTAAATGGTGAAAATCAAGACCAGCCCCCAAACGACCCCGTATGGGGCACGAACACCTCGCACGGGACCAATGTAACTTGGAGGAACTAACCGCGAAGTCCCGAGTCTCGCGGTTTGGGAGTATGATGATAATTCGTAAAAATCACACTTAGAGTTAAAAACATGCTGTTAAAGGGTGAAAACCCAAACCAGCCCCCAAACGACCCCGTAGGAAGCACGAACACCTCGTACGGGACCAATGTAACTGTAGGAATGACCGCGTAGTCCCAGGGCTCCATGTTTGAGAGTATGACGATAATTTGCAAAAATCACACTTAGAGTTAAAAACATTTCGTTAAAGGGTGAAAACCCAAACCAGCCCCCAAACGACCCCGTAGAGGGCACGGACACCTCGCACATGACCAATGTAACTTGTGAGAACTGACCGCATAGTCCCGGGTCTCCCGGTTTGAGAGTATGACAATAATTTGGAAAAATTACACTTAGAGTTAAAAATAAGCCGTTAAAGGGTGAAAACCCAAACCAGCCTCCAAACGACCTCGTAGGGGGCACGAACACCTCTCACGGGACCAATGTAACTTGTAGGAACTGACCGCGATAATCTAAAAAAATCACACTTAGAATTAAAAACATGTCGTTAATGGGTGAAAACCCAAACCAACCTTCAAACGACCCCGTAGGAGGCACGAACACCTCCCACGGGACTAATGTAACTTTGTAGGAACTGACCGCGTAGTCCCGGGTCTCCTAGTCTGAGAGTATGTTGATAATTTGCAAAAATCACACTTAGAATTAAAAACATGCCGTTAAAGGGTGAAAACCCAAACCAGCCCCCAAACGACCCCGTAGGGGGCACGGACACCTCGCACGGGACCAATGTAACTCGTAGGAACTGACCGCGTAGTCCCGGGTCTCCCGGTTTGAGAGTATGATGATAATTTACATAAATTACACTTATAGTCAAAAACATGCCGTTAAAGGGTGAAAACTCAAACCAGCACCCAAACGACCTCGTATAGGGCACGAACACCTCGCACGGGACCAATGTATCCTGTAGGATTTGACCGCGTAGTCCCGGGTCTCCTGGTTTGAGATTATGATGATAAACTAGAAAAATTACACTTAGAGTTAAAACGATGCCATTAAAGGGTGAAAACCCAAACCAGCCCCCAAACGACCCCGTAGGAGGCATGAACACCTCGTACGGGACCAATATAACTTGTACGGAGTGACCGCAAAGTTTCGGGTCTTCCGGTTTGAGAGTATAATGATAATTTGTAACAATCACACTTAGAGTTAAAAACATGCCGTTAAAGGATGAAAACCCAATCTAGCCCCCAAACGATCCCGTAGGGGGCACGAACACCTCGAACGGGACTAATGTAACTTGTAGAAAATGATCACGTAGTCCCGGGTCTCCCAATTTGAGAGTATGATGATAATTTGCAAAAATCACAATTAGAGTTAAAAACATGTCGATAAAAGGTGAAAACCCAAACTAGAACCCTAACGACCTCGTATATGGCACGAACACCTCGAACGGGACCAATTTAACTTGTAGGAACTGATCGCGTAGTCCCGGGTCTCCCAGTTTGAGAGTATTTTGATAATTTGTAAAAATCACACGGAGTTAAAAGCATGCCGTTAAAGGGTGAAAACCAAAACCATCCACCAAACAACCCCGTAGGGGGCACGAACACCTCGCACGACACCAATGTAACTTGTAGGAACTGATCGCGTAGTCTCGGGTCTCCGGGTTTGAGAGTATGACGATAATTTGTAAAAATCACACTTAGACTTAAAAATAAGTCGTTAAAGGGTGAAAACCCAAACCAACCCCCAAACGACCCCGTACGAGGCACGAACACCTCGCACGGGACCAATGTAACTTATAGGAACTGATCGCGTCATCCACGGTCTCCCGATTTGAGAGTATGATGATAATTTGAATAAATAACAATTAGAGTTAAAGACACGCCGTTAAAGGTGAAAACCCAAACTATCCCCAAAACGACTCCATAGGAGGCACGAATACCTCGCACGGGACCAATGTAACTTATAGAAACTGACTGCATAGTCTCGGGTCTCCCGGTTTGAGAGTGACGATAATTTGAAAAAATCACACTTTGACTTAAAACATGCCGTTAAAGGATTAAAACCAAAACCATCCCACAAAGGACCCCATAGGGGGCACGAACACCTCGCACGGGACCAATGTAACTTGTAGGAACTGACCGCGTAATACCGCGTATCCCGATTTGAGAGTATGACGATAATTTACAAAAATCACACTTATAGCTAAAAACATGCCGTTGAAGGATGAAACCCCAAACCAACCCCCAAACGACCTCGTATGGGGCACGAACACCTCGCACAAGACCAATGTAACTTGTAGGAACTGACCGCGTAGTCTCGGGTCTCCCAATTTGAGAGTATGAAGATAATTTGCAAAAATCACACTTAGAGTAAAAAATGTGTCGTTAAAGGTTGAAAACCCAAACCAGCCCCCATACAACCCCGTAGGGGTCATGAACACCTCGCACGGCACGAATGTAACTTGTAGGAACTGACCGCGTAGTCTCAGGTCTCCCGGTTTGACAGTATGATGATAATTTGTAAAAATCTCACTTAGACTTAAAAACAATTCGTTAAAGGGTGAAAACCTAAACCAACACCCAAACGACCCCGTACGAGGCACGAACACCTCGCATGGGAAAAATGTAACTTGTACGAACTGACCCCGTAGTCCCCGATGTCCCGATTTGAGAGTATGACGATAATTTGCAAAAATCACACTTAGAGTTAATGACATGCCGTTAAAGGGTGAAAATCCAAACCAACCCCCAAATGACTCCGTAGGAGGCACGAACACCTCGAACATGACCAATGTAACTTATAGAAATAGACCGCGTAGTCCCGGGTCTCCCAGTTTGAGAGTAAGATGATAATTTGCAAAAATAACACTTTTACTTCAAAACATGTCGTTAAAGGGCGAAAACCCAAACAATCCCACAAACGACCCCGTAGGGGGTACAAACACCACGTACGGGACAACATAACTTGATAACTTGTAGGTACTGATCGCGTAGTCCCAGGTCTCCCGGTTTGAGAGTATGATGATAATCTGCAAACTTCCCACCTAGACTTAAAAACATGTCGTCAAAGGGTGAAAACCCAAACCATCCCGCAAACGACCCCGTAGGAGGCACGAACACCTCGCACGGGACCAATGTAACTTGTAGGGACTGGCCGCATTATCCCGGTTCTCCCGATTTATTAGTATGATGATTATTAATAAAAAATCACACTTAAACTGAAAAACAAGTTGTTAAAGGGTGAAAACCCAAACCAGCCCTCAAATGACCACGTAGGGGCACGAACACCTCGCACGGGACCAATGTAACTTGTAGGAACTGACCGCGTAGTCCCGAGTGTTGCGGTTTAAGAGTTTGACGATAATTTGTCAAAATCACACTTAGAGTTATAAACATGCCGTTAAAGGGTGAAAACCCAAACCAGGCCCCAAACGACCTCGTCGGAGGCACGAACACCTCGCACAGGACAAATAAAACTTGTAAGAAATGAACGCGTAGTCCCGAGTCTCCATGTTTGAGAGTATGACGATAATTTACAAAAATCACACTTAGAGATAAAAACATTTCTTCAAAGGGTGAAAACCCAAACCAGCCCCCAAACGACCCCGTGGGGGGCACGGACACCTCGCACAGGACAAATGTAACTTGTAGGAACTGACCGCGTAGTCCCGGGTCTCCCGGTTTGAGAGTATGACGATAATTTTGAAAAATTACACTTAAAGTTAAAAATAAGCCGTTAAAGGGTGAAAACCCAACCCAGCCCCCAAACGACCTCGCAGGGGGCACGAAGACCTCGCACGGGACCAATGTAACTTGTAGGAACTGATCGCGTAGTCCTGGGTCTCCCGTTTGAGAGTATGACGATAATCTGAAAAAATCACACTTAGAGTTAAAAACATGTCATCAAAGGGTGAAAACCCATACCATCCCCCAAACGACCTCGTAGGAGGCACGAACACCTCGCACGGGACTAATGTAACTTATAGGAACTGACCACGTAGTCCCGGGTCTCCTAGTTTGAGAGTATGATGATAATTTGCAAAAATCACACTTAGAGTTAAAAACATGTCGTTAAAGGGTGAAAACCCAAATCAGCCCCCAAACGACGTCGTATGGGGCACGAACACCTCGAACGGGACCAATGTAACTTATAGGAACTGACGGTGCAGTCTTGGGTCTCCCGGTTTGAGAGTATGACGATAAATAGCAAAAATCACACTTAGAGTTAAAAAGATGCCGTTAAAGGGTGAAAACCCAAATCGGCCTCCAAACGACCCCGTAGGACGCACGAACAGCTCGCACGGGAACAAATGTAACTTGTACGGACTGACCGCATATTCTCGGGTCTCCCGATTTTATAGTATAATTATAATTTGAAAAAATCACACTTAAAAACAAGCCGTTAAAGTGGGAAAACCCAAACCAGCCCCCAAACGACCCCGTAGGGGGCACGAACACCTCACACGGGACCAATATAACTTATAGGAAATGATCGCGTAGTCCCGGGTCTCACGGTTTGAGAGTATGATCATAATTTTCAAAAATCACACTTAGAGTTAAAAACATGCCGTTAAAGGATGAAAACACGAACCAGCCCCCAAACGACCCCGTAGGAGGCATGAACACCTCGCACGGGACCAATGTAACTTATAGGATCTGACCGCATAGTCTCGGGTCTCCCGATTTGAGAGTATGACAATAATTTCCAAAATCACACTTAGAGTTAAAAACATGTCGTTAAAGGATGAAAATCCAAACCAGCCCCCAAACGACCCTATAGGGGGCACGAACACCTTGCATGGGACTAATGTAACTTATAGGAACTGATCGCGTAGTCTCGGGTCTCCCGATTTTAGAGTATGACGATAATTTGCAAAAATCACACTTAGAGTTAAAAATATGTCGTTAAAGGGTGAAAACCCAAATCAGCCCCCAAACGACGTCGTATGGGGCAGGAACACCTCGAACGGGACCAATTTAGCTTGTAGGAACTAACAGCGTAGTCCCGGGTCTCTCGATTTGAGAGTATGACGATAATCTGCAAAAATCACACTTAGAGTTAAAAACATGCCGTTAAAGGGTTAAAAACAAAACTAGCCTCCAAACGACCCCTTAGGGGGGGAACTCACACCTCGTACGGGACAAATGTAACTTATAGGAACTGACCGCATAGTCCCGGGTCTCCCGATTTGAGAGTATGATGATAATCTGCAAAAATCACACTGAGTTCAAAGCATGCCGTTAAAGGGTGAAAACCCAAACCATTCCCCAAAGCACCCCGTTGAGGGCACGAACACCTCGCACAACACCAATGTAACTTGTAGGAACTGACCGCGTTGTTCTGGGTCACCCGGTTTGAGAGTATGATGATAATTTATAAAAATCACACGTAGATTTAAAAACAAACCGTTAAAGGGGGAAAACCCAAACCAACCCCCAAACGACCCCGTACGAGGCACGAACACCTCGCACGGGACCAATGTAACTTATAGGAACTGACCACGTAGTCCACGGTCTCCCGATTTGAGAGTATGACGATAATTTGAAAAAATCACACTTAGAGTTAAAGATATGCTGTTAAAGGTGAAAACCAAACCAGCCCCAAAACGACTCCGTATGAGGCCCGATCACCTCGCACGGGACCAATGTAACTTACAGAAACTGATCGCGTAGTCCCGGGTCTCCCGGTTTGAGAGTATGATGATAATTTGCAAAAATCTCACTTAAAAACAAGTCGTTAAAGGGTGAAAACCCAAACCAGCCCCCAAACGACCCCGTAGGTGGCAAGAAAACCTCGCACGGGACCAATGTAACATATAGGCAATGATCGCGTAGTCCCGGGTCTCCCGATTTGAGAGTATGATGATAATTTGCCAAAATCACACTTAGAGTTAAAAACATGCCGTTAAAGGATGAAAACACAAACCAGCACCCAAATGACCTCGTAGGAGGCACGAACACCTCGCACGGGACCAATGTAACTTGTAGGAACTGACCGCGTAGTCCCGGGTCTCCCGTTTGAGAGTATGATGATAATCTGAAAAAATCACACTTAGAGATAAAAACATGTCGTTAAAGGGTGAAAACCCAAACCATCCCGCAAACGACCCCGTAGGAGGTACGAACACCTCGCACGGGACTAATGTAACTTGTAGGAACTGACCGCGTAGTCCCGAGTCTCCTGGTTTGAGAATATGATGATAATTTACAAAAATCACACTTAGAGCTAAAAACATGTCGTTAAAGGGTGAAAACCAAACCAGGCCCCAAACGACCTCGTAGGGGGCACGAACACCTCGCACAAGACCGATGTAACTTGTAGGAACTGACCGCATAGTCCTGGGTCCCCCAGTTTGAGAGTATGAAGATAAATTGCAAAAATCACACTTAGAGTTAAAACATGTCGTTAAAGGATGAAAACACAAACCAGCCCCCAAACGACCCCGTAGGAGGCACGAACACCTCGCACGGGACCAATGTAACTTGTAGGAACTGACCGCATAGTCCCGATCTCCCGGTTTGAGAGTATGACAATAATTTGCAAAAATTACACCTAGAGTAAAAAACATGCCGTTAAAGGGTGAAAACCCAAACCAGCCCCCAAACGACCTCGTAGGGGGCACGAAAACCTCGCACGGGAACAATGTAACTTCTAGGAACAGACTGCGTAGTCCCGAGTCTCCCGGATTGAGAGTATGACAATAAAGTTCAAAAATCACACTTAGAATTAAAAACATGTCGTTTAAGGGTCAAAACCCAAACCAGCCGCCCCCAAACGACGTCGTATGGGGCACGAACACCTCGAACGGGACCAATTTAACTTGTGGGAACTGACCGCATAGTCCCGGGTATCCCGGATTGAGAGTATGACGATAATATGCAAAAATCACACTTAGAGTTAAAAACATGCCGTTAAAGGGTGAAAACCCAAACCAGCCTCCAAACGACCCTGTAGGGCGGCACGAACACCTCGCACGGGACCAATGTAACTTCTAGGAACTGATCGCATAGTCCCGAGTCTCCCAGTTTGAGAGTATGACGATAATCTGCAAAAATCACACTAAGTTCAAAGCATGCCGTTAAAGGGTGAAAACCCAAACCATCCCCCAAACAACCCCGTTGGGGGCACGAACACCTCGCACGGCACCAATGTAACTTGTAGGAACTGACCGCATAGTTACGGGTCTCCCGGTTTGAGAGTATGACGATACTTTGTAAAAATTACACTTAGACTTTAAAAAAAGTCGTTAAAGGGTGTAAACCCAAACCAACCCCCAAATGACCCCGTACGAGGCACGAACACCTCGCACGGCACGAATGTAACATATAGGAACTGACCGCGTAGTCCCCGGTCTCCCGATTTGAGAGTATGATGATAATTTGAAAAAATCACACTTAGAGTTAAAGACATGCCGTTAGAGGTGAAAACCCAAACCAGCCCCAAAACGACTCCGTAGGAGGCACGAACACCTCGCACGGGACCAATGTAACTTATAGAAACTGACTGCATAGTCCCGGGTCTCCCGGTTTGACATTATGATAATAATTTGCAAAAATCACACTTAGAGTTAAAAATATGCCGTTAAAGGATGAAAATCCAAACCAGCCCCCAAACGACCTCGTACGGGGCACGAACACCTTACACGGAACAATGTAACTTATTGGAACAGACCGTGTAGTCTCGGGTCTCTCGGTTTCAGAGTATGACGATAATTTGCAAAAATCACACATAGAGTTATAAACAAGCCGTTTAAGGGTGAAAACCCAAACCAGCTCCCAAACGACCTCGTATGGGGCACAAACACTTCGAACGGGACCAATTTAATTTTTTGGAACTGACCGCCTAGTCCCGGGTCTCCCAGTTTGAGAGTATGACGTTAATCTGCAAAAATCACACTTAGAGTTAAAAACATGCCGTTAAAGGGTGGAAACCCAAACCAGCCTCCAAACGACCCCGTAGGGGGGCACGAACACCTCGCACGAGACCAATGTAACTTGTAGGAACAGACCGCTTAGTCCCAGGTATCCCGGTTTGAGAGTACGACGATAATCTGCAAAAATCACACTGAGTTAAAAGCATACCGTTAAACGGTGAAAACCCAAACCATCCCCCAAACAACCCCATAGGGGCAACGAGCACCTCGCACGGCACCAATGTAACTTGTAGGATCTGACCGCGTAGTTCTAGGTCTCCCGGTTTTAGAGTATGACGATAATTTGTAAAAATCACACTTAGACTTAAAAATAAACCGTTAATGGGTGAAAACCCAAACCATCCACCAAATGACCCCGTACGAGGCACGAACACCTCGCACGGGACCAACGTAACTTATAGGAACTGACCGCATAGTCCCCAGTCTCCCGATTTGAGAGTATGACGATAATTTTAAAAAATCACACTTAGAGTTAAAGACATGCCGTTAAAGGTGAAAACCCAAACCATCCCCAAAACGACTCCGTAGGAGGTACGAACATCTCGCACGGGACCAATGTAACTTATAGACACTATCCGCATAGTCCCGAGTCTCCCGGTTTGAGAGTGTGACGATAATTTGCAAAAATCACACTTTCACATAAAACATGCCATTAAAGGATTAAAACCAAACCCAGCCCACAAACGACCCCATAGGGGCACGAACACCTCGCACGGCACGAATGTAACTTGTAGGAATTGACCGCGTTGTCCCGGGTCTCCCAGTTTGAGAGTATGACGATAATTTGTAAAAATCACACCTAGACTTAAAAACAAGTCGTTAAAGGGTTAAAACCCAAACCAACCCCCAAACGACCCCGTACGAGGCACGATCACCTCGCACGGGACCAATGTAACTTGTAGGAACTGACCGCGTAGTCCCGGGTCTCTTGATTTAAGAGTATGACGATAATTTGCAAAAATCACACGTAGAGTTAAAGACATGCCGTTAAAGATTGAAAACCCAAACTAGCCCCCAAACGACTCTGTATGAGGCATGAACACCTCGCACGAGACCAATGTAAATTATAGAAACTGACCGCGTAGTCACGGGTCTCCCAGTTTGAGAGTAAGAAGATAGTTTGGAAAAATCACACTTTGACTTCAAAACATGCCGTTAAACTGTGAAAACCCAAACAAACCCACAAACAACCCCGTAGGGGGCACGAATACCTCGCACGGAACAATGCAACTTGTAGGAACTGACCACGTAGTCCCGGGTCTCATGGTTTGAGAGTGTGACGATAATCTGCAAAAATCACACCTAGAGTTAAAAACATGTCGTTAAAGGGTGAAAACCCAAACCATCCCCCAAACGACCCCGTAGGAGGCACGAACACCTCGCACGGGACTAATGTAACTTGTAGGGACTGACCGCATAGTCCCGGGTCTCCTGATTTGTTAATATGATGATAATTTATAAAAATCACACTTAGACTTAAAAACAAGCCGTTAAAGTGTGAAAACACAAACCAGTCCACAAACGACCCCGTAGGGGGCACGAATACCTCGCACGGGACCAATGTAACTTGTAGGAACTGACCGCGTAGTCCCGAGTCTCGCGGTTTGAGAGTATGACGATAATTTGCAAAAATCATACTTAGAGTTAAAACATGTCGTTAAAGGATGAAAACACAAACCAGCCCCCAAACAACCCCGTAGGAGGCACGAACACCTCGCACGGGACCAATGTAACTTGTAGGAACTGACCGCATAGTCCCCGGTCACCCGGTTTGAGAGTATGACGATAATTTGCAAAAATTACACTTAGAGTCAAAAACATGCCGTTAAAGGGTGAAAACCCACTTCAGCCCCCAAACGACCACGTAGGGGGCACGAACACCTCGCACAAGACCAATGTAACTTGTAGGAACAGACCGCGTAGTCCCGAGTCTCCCGGATTGAGAGTATGATGATAAAGTGCAAAAATCACACTTAGAGTGAAAAACATGTCGTTAAAGGGTGAAAACCCAAACCAGCCCCCAAACGACCCCGTAGGAGGCACGAACACCTCGCACAGGAACCAATGTAACTTGTACGGACTGACCGCGTAGTCTCGGGTCTCCCGATTTGAGAATATAATGATAATTTGTAAAAATCACACTTAAAAACAAGCCGTTAAATGGTGAATACCCAAACCAGCCCCCAAACGACCCCATAGGGGGCACGAACACCTCGCACGGGTCCAATGTAACATGTAAGAACTGACCGCATAGTCCCGGGTCTCCCGATTTGAGAGTATGACAATAATTTGCAAAAATCACACTTCGAGTTAAAAGCATGTCGTTAAAGGATTAAATCCAAACCAGCCCCCAAACGACGCTGTAGGGGGCACGAACACCTTGCACGGGACCAATGTAACTTGTAGGAACTGACCGCGTAGTCTCGGGTCTCCCGGTTTTAGAGTATGACGATAATTTGCAAAAATCACACTTAGAGTTAAAAACATGCCGTTAAAGGCTGAAAACCCAAACCAGCCCCCAATCGACATCGTATGGGGCACGAACACCTCGAACAGGAACAATTTAACTTATAGGAACTGACTGCGTAGTCCCGGGTCTCCCGGTTTGAGAGTATGACGATGATCTACAAAAATCACACATAGAGTTAAAAACATGGCATTAAAGGGTGAAAACCCAAACCAACCTCCAAACGAGCCCGTAGGGAGGCACGGACACCTCGCACGGGACCAATGTAACTTGTAGGAACTGACCGCGTAGTCCCGGATCTCCCGATTTGAGAGTATGACGATAATCTGCAAAAATCACACTGAGTTCAAAGCATGCCGTTAAAGGGTGAAAACCCAAACCATTTCCAAAACAACCCCGTTGGGGGCACGAACACCTCGCATGGCACCAATGTAACTTGTAGGAACTGATCGCATAGTTCTGGGTCTCCCGGTTTGAGAGTATGATGATAATTTGTAAAAATCACACTTAGAGTTAAAACATGCCGTGAAAGGATGAAAACACAAACCAGCCCCCTAACGACCCCGTAGGAGGCACGAACACCTCGCACGGGACCAATGTAACTTGTAGGAACTGACCGCATAGTCCCCGGTCTCCCGGTTTGAGAGTATGATGATAATTTGCAAAAATTACTCCTAGAGTCAAAAACATGTCGTTAAAGGGTGAAAACCCAAACCAGCCCCAAACGACCTCGTAGGGGGCACGAGCAACTCGCACGAGACCAATGTAACTTGTAGTAACAGACCGTGTAGTCCCGGGTCTCCCGGATTGAGAGTATGATGATAAAGTGCAAAAATCACACTTCGAGTTAAAAAGATGTCGTTAAAGGGTGAAAACCCAAACCAGTCCCCAAACGACCCCGTAGGAGGCACGAACACCTCGCACGGGAACCAATGTAACTTGTACGGACTGACCGCGTAGTCTCGGGTCTCCCGGTTTGAGAATATAATGATAATTTGTAAAAATACACTTAAAAACAAGTCGTTAAATGGTGAAAACGCAAACCAGCCCCCAAACGACCCCATAGGGGGCATGAACACCTCGCATGGGACTAATGTAACTTGTAGGAAATGATCGCGTAGTCCCGGGTCTCCCGGTTTGAGAGTGTGATGATAATTTTAAAAAATCACACTTAGAGTTAAAGACATGCCGTTAAAGGTGAAAACCCAAACCATCCCCAAAACGACTCCGTAGGAGGTACGAACATCTCGCACGGGACCAATGTAACTTATAGACACTATCCGCATAGTCCCGAGTCTCCCGGTTTGATAGTGTGACGATAATTTGCAAAAATCACACTTTCACATAAAACATGCCATTAAAGGATTAAAACCAAACCCAGCCCACAAACGACCCCATAGGGGCACGAACACCTCGCACGGCACGAATGTAACTTGTAGGAATTGACCGCGTTGTCCCGGGTCTCCCAGTTTGAGAGTATGACGATAATTTGTAAAAATCACACCTAGACTTAAAAACAAGTCGTTAAAGGGTTAAAACCCAAACCAACCCCCAAACGACCCCGTACGAGGCACGAACACCTCGCACGGGACCAATGTAACTTGTAGGAACTGATCGCGTAGTCCCGAGTCTTTTGATTTAAGAGTATGACGATAATTTGCAAAAATCACACGTAGAGTTAAAGACATGCCGTTAAAGATTGAAAACCCAAACTAGCCCCCAAACGACTCTGTATGAGGCATGAACACCTCGCACGAGACCAATGTAAATTATAGAAACTGACCGCGTAGTCACGGGTCTCCCAGTTTGAGAGTAAGAAGATAGTTTGGAAAAATCACACTTTGACTTCAAAACATGCCGTTAAACTGTGAAAACCCAAACAAACCCACAAACAACCCCGTAGGGGGCACGAATACCTCGCACGGAACAATGCAACTTGTAGGAACTGACCACGTAGTCCCGGGTCTCATGGTTTGAGAGTGTGACGATAATCTGCAAAAATCACACCTAGAGTTAAAAACATGTCGTTAAAGGGTGAAAACCCAAACCATCCCCCAAACGACCCCGTAGGAGGCACGAACACCTCGCACGGGACTAATGTAACTTGTAGGGACTGACCGCATAGTCCCGGGTCTCCTGATTTGTTAATATGATGATAATTTATAAAAATCACACTTAGACTTAAAAACAAGCCGTTAAAGTGTGAAAACACAAACCAGCCCACAAACGACCCCGTAGGGGGCACGAATACCTCGCACGGGACCAATGTAACTTGTAGGAACTGACCGCGTAGTCCCGAGTCTCGCGGTTTGAGAGTATGACGATAATTTACAAAAATCATACTTAGAGTTAAAACATGTCGTTAAAGGATGAAAACACAAACCAGCCCCCAAACAACCCCGTAGGAGGCACGAACACCTCGCACGGGACCAATGTAACTTGTAGGAACTGATCGCATAGTCCCCGGTCACCCGGTTTGAGAGTATGACGATAATTTGCAAAAATTACACTTAGAGTCAAAAACATGCCGTTAAAGGGTGAAAACCCACTTCAGCCCCCCAAACGACCACGTAGGGGGCACGAACACCTCGTACAAGACCAATGTAACTTGTAGGAACAGACCGCGTAGTCCCGAGTCTCCCGGATTGAGAGTATGATGATAAAGTGCAAAAATCACACTTAGAGTGAAAAACATGTCGTTAAAGGGTGAAAACCCAAACCAACCCCCAAACGACCCCGTAGGAGGCACGAACACCTCGCACAGGAACCAATGTAACTTGTACGGACTGACCGCGTAGTCTCGGGTCTCCCGATTTGAGAATATAATGATAATTTGTAAAAATCACACTTAAAAACAAGCCGTTAAATGGTGAATACCCAAACCAGCCCCCAAACGACCCCATAGGGGGCACGAACACCTCGCACGGGTCCAATGTAACATGTAAGAACTGACCGCATAGTCCCGGGTCTCCCGATTTGAGAGTATGACAATAATTTGCAAAAATCACACTTCGAGTTAAAAGCATGTCGTTAAAGGATTAAATCCAAACCAGCCCCCAAACGACGCTGTAGGGGGCACGAACACCTTGCACGGGACCAATGTAACTTATAGGAACTGACCGCGTAGTCTCGGGTCTCCCGGTTTTAGAGTATGACGATAATTTGCAAAAATCACACTTAGAGTTAAAAACATGCCGTTAAAGGCTGAAAACCCAAACCAGCCCCCAATCGACATCGTATGGGGCACGAACACCTCGAACAGGAACAATTTAACTTATAGGAACTGACTGCGTAGTCCCGGGTCTCCCGGTTTGAGAGTATGACGATGATCTACAAAAATCACACATAGAGTTAAAACATGCCATTAAAGGGTGAAAACCCAAACCAACCTCCAAACGAGCCCGTAGGGAGGCACGGACACCTCGCACGGGACCAATGTAACTTGTAGGAACTGACCGCGTAGTCCCGGATCTCCCAACTTGAGAGTACGACGATAATCTGCAAAAATCACACTGAGTTCAAAGCATGCCGTTAAAGGGTGAAAACCAAAGCATTTCCAAAACAACCCCGTTGGGGGCACGAACACCTCGCATAGCCACCAATGTAACTTGTAGGAACTGACCGCATAGTTCTGGGTCTCCCGGTTTGAGAGTATGATGATAATTTGTAAAAATCACACTTAGAGTTAAACATGCCGTGAAAGGATGAAAACACAAACCAGCCCCCTAACGACCCCGTAGGAGGCACGAACACCTCGCACGGGACCAATGTAACTTGTAGGAACTGACCGCGATAGTCCCCGGTCTCCCGGTTTGAGAGTATGATGATAATTTGCAAAAATTACTCCTAGAGTCAAAAACATGTCGTTAAAGGGTGAAAACCCAAACCAGCCCCAAACGACCCTCGTAGGGGGCACGAGCAACTCGCACGAGACCAATGTAACTTGTAGTAACAGACCGTGTAGTCCCGGGTCTCCCGGATTGAGAGTATGATGATAAAGTGCAAAAATCACACTTCGAGTTAAAAAGATGTCGTTAAAGGGTGAAAACCCAAACCAGCCCCCAAACGACCCCGTAGGAGGCACGAACACCTCGCACGGGAACCAATGTAACTTGTACGGACTGACCGCGTAGTCTCGGGTCTCCCGGTTTGAGAATATAATGATAATTTGTAAAAATACACTTAAAAACAAGTCGTTAAATGGTGAAAACGCAAACCAGCCCCCAAACGACCCATAGGGGGCATGAACACCTCGCATGGGACTAATGTAACTTGTAGGAAATGATCGCGTAGTCCGCGGTCTCCCGGTTTGAGAGTGTGATGATAATTTGCAAATATCACACTTTGAGTTAAAACATGCCGTTAAAGATGAAAACACAAACCACCCCAAAACAACCTCGTAGAGGCACGAACACCTCGCACTGGTCCAATGTAACTTGTAGGAACTGACCGCATAGTCCCGGGTCTCCTGATTTGAGAGTATGACATTAATTTTACAAAAATCACACTTAGAGTTAAAAGCATGCCGTTAAAGGATGAAAATCCAAACCAGCCCCCAAACGACGCTGTAGGGGGCACGAACACCTTGCACGGGACCAATGTAACTTATAGGAACTGACCGCGTACTCTCGGGTCTCCCAGTTTTAGAGTATGACGATAATTTGCAAAAATCACACTTAGAGTTAAAAACATGCCGTTAAAGGGTGAAAACCCAAACCCGCCCCCAATCGACATCGTATGGGGCACGAACACCTCGAACAGGACCAATTTAACTTGTAGGAACTGACCGCATAGTCCCGAGTCTCCCGGTTTGAGAGTATGACGATAATCTACAAAAATCACACTTAGAGTTAAAAACATGCCATTAAAGGGTGAAAACCCAAACCAACCTCCAAACGACCCCGTAGGGGGGCACGAACACCTCGCACGGGACCAATGTAACTTGTAGGAACTGACCGTGTAGTCCCGGATCTCCCGATTTGAGAGTGTGACGATAATCTGCAAAAATAACACTGAGTTCAAAGCATGCCGTTAAAGGGTGAAAACCCAAACCATCTCCCAAACAACCCCGTTGGGGGCACGAACACCTCGCACGGCACCAATGTAACTTGTAGGAACTGACCGCATAGTTTCGGGTCTCCCGGTTTGAGAGTATGAGGATAATTTGTAAAAATCACACTTAGACTTAAAAACAAGCCGTTAAAGAGTGAAAACCCAAACCAACCCCCAAACGACCCCGTACGAGGCACGAACACCTCGCACGGGACCTATGTAACTTATAGGAACTGACCGTGTAGTCCCTGATCTCCCGATTTGAGAGTATGACGATAATTTGAAAAAATCACAGTTAGAGTTAAAGACATGCCGTTAAAGGTGAAAACCTAAACGAGCCCCAAAACGACTCCGTAGGAGGCACGAACACCTCGTACGGGACCAATGTAACTTATAGAAACTGACCGCATAGTCCCGGGTCTCCCGGTTTGAGAGTATAACGATAATTTGCAAAAATCACACTTAAAAACAAGTCGTTAAAGGGTGAAAACCCAAACCAGCCCCCAAACGACCCCGTAGGAGGCACGAACACCTCGCACAGGAACCAATGTAACTTGTACGGACTGACTGCGTAGTCTCGGGTCTCCCGGTTTGAGAATATAATGATAATTTGTAAAAATCACACTTAAAAACAAGCCGTTAAATGGTGAATACCCAAACCAGCCCCCAAACGACCCCATAGGGGGCATGAACACCTCGCATGGGACTAATATAACTTGTAGTAAATGATCGCGTAGTCCCGGGTCTCTCGGTTTGAGAGTATGACGATAATTTGCAAAAATCAAACTAAAAGTTAAAAACATGTCATTAAATGATGAAAACACAAACCAGCCCCCAAACGACCCCGTAGGAGGCACGAACACCTCGCACGGGACCAATGTAACTTTTAGGAACTGACCGCATAGTCCAAGTTCTCCCGATTTGAGAGTATGACAATAATTTGTAAAAATCACACTTGGAGTTAAAAACATAGCGTTAAAGGATGAAAATCAAAACCAGCCGCCAATCGACCCTGTAGGGGGCACGAACACCTCGCATCGGACCAATGTAACTTGAAGGAACTGACCGCGTACTCTCGGCTCTCCCAGTTTCCGAGTATGACGATAATTTGCAAAAATCACACTTATAGTTAAAAACATGCCGTTAAAGGGTGAAAACCCAAACCAGCCCCCAAACGACCTCGTATGGGGCACGAACACCTCGAACGGTACCAATTTAACTTGTAGGAACTGATCGCGTAGTCTCGGGTCTCTCGATTTGAGAGTATGACGATAATATGCAAAATCACACTTAGAGTTAAAAACATGCCGTTAAAGGCTGAAAACCAAAACCAGCCTCCAAACGACCCCGTAGGAGGGGGCACGAACACCTCGCACGGGACTAATGTAACTTGTAGGAACTGACCGCGTAGTCCTGGGTCTCCCGGTTTGAGAGTATGACGATAATCAGCAAAAAACACACTGAGTTAAAGCATACCGTTAAAGGGTGAAAACCCAAACCATCCCCCAAACAACCCCGTAGGGGGCACGAACACCTCGCACGGCACCAATGTAACTTGTAGGAACTGACCGCGTAGTTCTGGGTCTCCCGGTTTGAGAGTATGACGATAATTTGTAAAAATCACACTTAGACATAAAAACAAGCCGTTAAAGGGTGAAAACCCAAACCAACCCCCAAACGACCCCGTACGAGGCACGAACAGCTCGCACGGGACTAATGTAACTTATAGGAACTGACCGCGTAGTCCCCGGTCTCCCGATTTGAGAGTATGCCGATAATTTGAAAAAATCACACTTAGAGTTAAAGATATGCCATTAAAGGTGAAAACCCAAACCAGCCCTAAAACGACTCCGTAGGAGGCACGAACACCTCGCACGGGACCAATGTAACTTATAGAAACTAATCGCATAGTCCCGGGTCTCCCGGTTTGAGAGTATGATGATAATTTGTAAAAATCACACTTTGACATAAAACATGCCATTAAAGGATTAAAACCAAAACCAGCTTAGAAACGACCCCGTAGGGGGAACGAACACCTCGCACGGGACCAATGTAACTTGTAGGAACTGATCGCGTAGTCCCGGGTCTCCCGGTTTGAGAGTATGATGATAATTTGCAAAAATCACACTTATAGCTAAAAACATGTCGTTAAAGGATGAAAACCAAAACCAGCCCCCAAACGACCTCGTACGGGGCACGAACACCACGCACAGGACAAATGTAACTTGTTGGAATTGACCGCATAGTCTCGGGTCTCCCGGTTTGAGAGTATGATGATAATCTGCAAAAATCACACTTAGAGTAAAAAATGTGCCGTTAAAGGGTGAAAACACAAACCAGCCCCCAAATAACCCCGTAGGGGGCACGAACACCTCGTACGGCGCCAATGTAACTTGTAGGAACTGACCGCGTAGTCCCGGGTCTCCCAGTTTGAGAGTATGACGATAATTTTTAAAAATCACACTTAGATTTAAATACAAGTCGTTAAAGGGTGAAAACCCAAACCAACCCCCAAATGACCACGTACGAGGCATGAACACCTCGCATGGGACCAATGTAACTTATAGGAACTGACCGCGTAGTCCCCAGTCACCCGATTTGAGAGTAGGACGATAATTTGCAAAAATCACACTTAAAGTTAAAGACATGCCGTTAAAGATTGAAAACGCAAACCAGCCCCCAAACGACTCCATATGAGGCATGAACACCTCGCACGGGACCAATGTAACATTTAGAAACTGACCGCGTAGTCCCGGGTCTCCCAGTTTGAGAGTATGATGATAAACTGCAAAAATCACACTTAGAGTTAAAAAGGTGTCGTTAAAGGGTGAAAACCCAAACTAGCAGCCAAACGACCCCGTGGGAGGCACGAACACCCCGCACGGGACCAATGTCACTTGTACGGACGGACCGCGCAATCCCGGGTCTCTCGGTTTGAGAGTATAATGATAATTTGTAAAAATCACACTTAAAAATAAGGCGTTACAGGGTGAAAACCCAAACCATCAGCCAAACAACCCCGTAGGAGGAACGAACACCTCGCACGGGACTATTGTAACTTATAGGAACTGACCGCGTAGTCCCCGATCTCCTGATTTGAGAGTATGACGATAATTTGAAAAAAACACACTTAGAGTTAAAGATATGCCGTTAAAGGTGAAAACCCAAACCAACCCTAAAACGACTCCGTAGGAGGCATGAACACCCCGCACGGGACCAAGGTAACTTATAAAAACTGATCGCATAGTCCCGGGTCTCCCGGTTTGAGAGTATGATGATAATTTGTAAAAATCACACTTAGAGTTAAAAACATGCCATTAAAGGATTAAAATGAAAACCAGCCTAGAAACGACACCGTAGGGGGAACGAACACCTCGCACGGGACCAATGTAACTTGTAGGAACTGATCGCACAGTCCCGGGTCTCCCGGTTTGAGAGTACGATGATAATTTGCTAAAATCACACTTATAGCTAAAAACATGCCGTTAAAGGATGAAAACCAAAACCAGCCCCCAAACGACCTCGTATGGGGAACGAACACCACGCACAGGACCAATGTAACTTGTAGGAACTGACCGCGTAGTCTCGGGTCTCTCGGTTTTTGAGTATGATGATAATCTGCAAAAATCACACTTAGAGTAAAAAATGTGTCGTTAAAGGGTGAAAACACAAACCAGCCCCCAAATAACCCCGTAGAGGGCACGAACACCTCGCACGGCGCCAATGTAACTTGTAGGAACTGATCGCGTAGTCCCGGGTCTCCCAGTTTGAGAGTATGACGATAATTTTTAAAAATCACACTTAGATTTAAATACATGTTGTTAAAGGGTGAAAACCCAAACCAACCCCCAAATGACCACGTACGAGGCACGAACACCTCGTACGGGACCAATGTAACTTGTAGGAACTGACCGCGTAGTCCTCGGTCTCCCGATTTGAGAGTATGACGATAATTTGCAAAAATCACACTTAGAGTTAAAGACATGCCGTTAAAGATTGAAAACCCAAACCAACCCCCAAACGACTCCATATGAGGCATGAACACCTCGCATGGGACTAATGTAACATATAGAAACTGCCCGCGTAGTCCCGGGTCTCCCAGTTTGAGAGTATGATGATAAACTGCAAAAATCACACTTAGAGTTAAAAAGATGTCGTTAAAGGGTGAAAACCCAAACCAGCCGCCAAACGACCCCGTGGGAGGCACGAACACCCCGCACGGGACCAATGTAACTTGTACGGACGGACCGCGCAATCCCCGGTCTCCCGTTTTGAGAGTATAATGATAATTTGTAAAAACCACACTTAAAAATAAGGCATTACAGGGTGAAAACCCAAACCAGCACCCAAACGACCCCGTAGGGGGAACGAACACCTCGCACGGGACCAATGTAACTTGTAGGAAATGACCGCGTAGTCCCGGGTCTCCCGGTTTGAGAGTATGACAATAATTTGCAAAACTCACACTTAGAGTTAAAAACATGCCGTTAAAGGATGAAAACATAAAACAGCCCCCAAACGACCCCGTAGGAGGCACGAACAACTCGCACGGGACCAATGTAACTTGAAGGAACTAACGGCATAGTCTCGGATCTCCCGATTTGAGAGTATGACAATAATTTACAAAAATCACACTTAGAGTTAAAAACATGCCGTTAAAGGATGAAAATGCAAACCAACCCCCAAACGACCCTGTAGGGGGCTCGAACACCTTGCACGGGACCAATGCAACTTATAGGAACTGACCGTGTAGTCTCGGGTCTCTTGATTTCAGAGTATGACGATAATTTGAAAAAATCACACTTAGAGTTAAAAACATGCCGTTAAAAGCTGAAAACCCAAACCAGCCCCCAAACGAACTCGTATGGGGCACGAACACCTCGCACGGCACCAATGTAACTTGTAGGAACAGACCGCGTAGTCCCGGGTCTCCCGGATTGAGAGTATGACGATAATTTGTGAAAATCACACTTAGACTTAAAAACAAGCCGTTAAAGGGTGAACACCCAAACCAACCCCCAAACGACCCCGTACGAGGCATGAACACCTGGCACGGGGCCAATGTAACTTATAGGAACTGACCGCGTAGTCCCCGGTCTCCCGATTTAAGAGTATGACGATAATTTGAAAAAATCACACTTAAAGTTAAAGGTATGCCGTTAAAGGTGAAAACCGAAATCATCCCCAAAACGACTCCGTAGGAGGCACGAACACCTCGCACGGGACCAATGTAACTTGTTGGAACTGATCGCGTTTTCCCGGGTCTCCCGGTTTGAGAGTATGACGATAATTTGCAAATATCACAATTAGAGTTAAAAACATGTCGTTAAAGGGTGAAAACTCAAACCAGCCCCCAAACGACCTCGTAGGAGGCACGAACATCTCACACAGGAAAAATTTAACTTGTAGGAACTGACCTCACAGTCTCGGGTCTCTCGGTTTGAGAGTATGACGATAATCTACAAAAATCACACTTAGAGTTAAAAACATGCCGTTAAAGGGTGAAAACCAAAACCTTCCCCCAAACGACCCCGTAGGGGTGGCACGAACTCCTCGTACGGGACCAATGTAACTTGTAGGAATGACCGTGTAGTCCCGGGTCTCTTGGTTTGAGAGTATGACGATAATCTGCAAAAATCACACTGAGTTAAAAGCATGCTGTTAAAGGATGAAAACACAAACCATCCCCCAAAAAACCCCGTAAGGGGCACGAACACCTCGCAAGGCACCAATGTAACTTGTAGGAACTGACCGCGTAGTCCCAGGTCTCCCGGTTTGAGAGTTTGACAATAATTTGAAAAAATCACACTTAAAGTTAAAGACATGCCATTAAATTGTGAAAACCCAAACCATCCCCCAAATTACCCCGTAGGGGGCACGAACACCTCGCACGGGACCAATGTACCTTGTAGGAACTGATCGCGTTTCCCCGAGTCTCCCGGTTTGAGAGTATGACGATAATATTCATAAATCACACTTAGAGTTAAAAAAATTCCGTAGGTGGCACGAATATATAGTTAAAAACATGCTATGACCAATGAACTAATCACACATAATCTGCAATACTCACACTTATAGTTAAAAACATGCTGTGAAAGGGTGAAAACCCAACCAGCCCCCAAACGACCCCTTAGGGGGCACGAACATCTTGCACGAGACCAATGTAACTTGTAGGAACTGATCGCGTAGTCCCGGGTCTCCCGGTTTGAGAGTATGAAGATAATTTTCCAAAATCACACTTACAGTTAAAACCATGGCGTTAAAGGGTGAAAACCCAAACCAACATCTAAACTACCCCGTAGGAGGCACTAATAGCTCGCACGGGACCAATGTAACTTGTAGGAACTGACCGCGTAGTCCCGGGTCTCCCAGTTTGAAGGTATGATGATAATTTACAAAAATCACACTTAGAGTTAAAAACATGTCGTTAAAGGGTGAAAACACAAACCAGACCCCAAACGACCCCGTAGGAGGCACGAACACCTCGCAGCGGACCAATGTAACTTGTAGCAACTCATCGCGTAGTCCCAGGTCTCCCGGTTTGTGAGTATGACGATAAATTAAAAAATCACACTTAGAGTTAAAAAGCTGCCGTTAAAGGGTGAAAACCCAAACCAGCCACCAAACGACCCCATAGGAGGCACAGACACCTCGCACAGGACCAATGTAACTTGTACGGACTGACCGCGTAGTCCCGAGTCTCTCGTTTTGAGAGTAAAATGATAATTTGTAAAAATAACACTTAAAAACAAGCCGTTAAAGGGTGAAAACCCAAACCAGCCCTCAAACGACCCCGTAGGGGGCACGAACACCTCGCACGGGACCAATGTAACTTGTAGGAAATGACCGCGTAGTCCCGGGTCTCCCGGTTTGAGAGTTTGACGATAATTTGCTAAAATCACACTTAGAGTTAAAAACATGCCATTACAGGATAAAAACACAAACCAACCCCCAAACGACCACGTAGGAGGCCCGACCACCTCGCACGGGACCAATGTAACTTGTAGGAACTGATCGCCTAGTCACGGGTCTCCCGATTTGAGAGTATGACAATAATTTGCAAAAGTCACACTTAGAGTTAAAAACATGTCGTTAAAGGATGAAAATCCAAACCAGCCCCCAAACGACCCTGTAGGGGCACGAACACCTTGCACGGGAGCAATGTAACTTAAAGGAACTGACCGTGTAGTCTCGGGTCTCCCGATTTCAGAGTATGATGATAATTTGCAAAAATCACACTTAGAGTTAAAAACATGCCGTGAAAGGGTGAAAACCCAAACCAACCACCAAACGACCTCGTATGGGGCACGAACACCTCGAACGGGACAAATTTAACTTGTAGGAACTGATCGCGTAGTTTCGGGTCTCCTAGTTTGAGAGTATGACGATAATCTACAAAAATCAGACTTAGAGTTAAAAACATGCCGTTAAAGCGTGAAAACCCAAACCAGCCTCCTAACGACCCCGTAGGGGGGGCAAGAACACCTAGTACAGGACCAATGTAACTTGTAGGAACTGATCGCGTAGTCCCGGGTCTCTCGGTTTGAGAGTATGACGATAATTTGTAAAAATCACACTTAGACTTAAAAACAAGCCGTTAAAGGGTGAAAACCCAAACTAACCCCCAAACGACCCCGTACGAGGCACGAACACCTCGCAGGGGACCAATGTAACTTATAGGAACTGATCGCGTAGTCCCCAGTCTCCCAATTTGAGAGTATGACGATAATTTGAAAAAATCACACTTAGAGTTAAAGACATGTCGTTAAAGGTGAAAACCTAAACCAGCCCCAAAATGACTCCGTAGGAGGCACGGACACCTCGTACGGGACCAATGTAACTTATAGAAACTGACTGCATAGTCCCGGGTATCCCTATTTGAGAGTATGACGATAATTTGTAAAAATCACACTTTGACATAAAACATGCCATTAAAGGATTAAAACCCAAACCTGCCCACAAACGACCCTGTAGGGGGCACGAACAACTCGCACGGGACCAATGTTACTTTTAGGAACTGACCGCGTAGTCCCGGGTCTCCCGTTTTGAGAGTATGACGATAATTTGCAAAAATCACACTTATAGCTAAAAACATGCCGTTAAAGAATGAAAACACAAACCAGCCCCCAAACAACTTCGTATGGAGCACGAACACCTCGCACAGGACCAATATAACTTGTAGGAACTCACCTCGTAGTCTCGGGTCTCCCAGTTTAAGAGTATGATGATAATCTACAAAAATCACACTTAGAGTAAAAAATGTGCCCTTAAAGGGTGAAAACCCAAACCAGACCCCAAACAAGCCCGTAGGCGGCACGAACACCTCGAACGGCACCAATGTAACTTGTAGGAACTGATCGGGTAGTCTCAGGTCTCCCGATTTGAGAGTATGATGATAATTTGTAAAAATCACACATAGACTTAAAAACAAGTCATTAAAGGGTGAAAACCCATACCAACCCCCAAACGACCCCGTACGAGGCACGAACACCTCGCACGAGACCAATGTAACTTGTAGGAACTGACCGCGTAGTCCCCGATCTCCCGATTTGAGAGTATCATGATAATTAGGAAAAATCACACTTAGAGTTAAAGACATGCCGTTACAGGGGGAAAACAAAAACCATCCCCCAAACGACTCCGTAGGAGGCACGAACACCTCGCACGGGACCAATGCAACTTATAGAAACTGACCGCGTAGTCCTGGGTCTCCCAGTTTGAGAGTAAGACGATAATTTGCAAAAATCACACTTTGACTTCAAAACATGTCATTAAAGGGTGAAAACCCAAACAAGCCCACAAACGACACCGTAGGGGGCACGAACACCTCCCACGGGACAATGTAACTTGTAGGAACTGACCGCGTAGTCTCGGGTCTCCCAGTTTGAGAGTATGACGATAATCTGCAAAAATCACACCTAGAGTTAAAAACATGTCGTTAAAGGGTGAAAATGTAAACCATCCCCCATACATCCCCGTAGGAGGCACGAACACCTCGTACGGGACAAATGTAACCTATAGGGACTGACCACATTGTTCCGGGTCTCCCGATTTGTTAGTATGATGATTATTTATAAAAATCACACTTATACTTAAAAACAAGCCGTTAAATGGTGAAAATCCAAACCAGCCCCCAAACGACCCCGTAGGGGGCACGAATACCTCGCACGGGACCAATGTAACTTGGAGGAACTGACCACGAAGTCCCGAGTCTCGCCGTTTGTGAGTATGATGATAATTTGTAAAAATCACACTTAGAGTTAAAAACATGCTGTTAAAGGGTGAAAACCCAAACCAGCCCACAAACGACCCCGTAGGAGGCACGAACACCTCACACGGGACCAATGTAACTGTAGGAAATGACCACGTAGTCCCAGGGCTCCATGTTTGAGAGTATGATGATAATTTGCAAAAATCACACTTAGAGTTAAAAACATTTCGTTAAAGGGTGAAAACCCAAACCAGCTCCCAAACGACCCCGTAGGGGGCACGGACACCTCGCACATGACCAATGTAACTTGTGAGAACTGACCGCATAGTCCCGGTTCTCCCGGTTTGAGAGTATGACGGTAATCTGAAAAAATCACACTTAGAGTTAAAAACATGTCGTTAAAGGGTGAAAACCCAGACCAGCCCTCAAACGATCCCGTAGGAGGCACGGACACCTCCCACGGGACTAATGTAACTTGTAGGAACTGACCGCGTAGTCCCGGGTCTCCTAGTTTGAGAGTATGATGATAATTTGCAAAAATCACACTTAGAGTTAAAAACATGCCGTTAAAGGGTGAAAACCCAAACCAGCCCCCAAATGACCCCGTAGGAGGCACGAACACCTCGCACGGGACCAATGTAACTTGTATGGACTGACCGCGTAGTTTCGGGTCTCCCGGTTTGAGAGTATAATGATAATTTGTAAAAATCACACTTAGAGTTAAAAACATACCGTTAAAGGGTGAAAACCCAAACCAGCCCCCAAATGACCCCGTAGGAGGCACGAACACCTCGCATGGGACCAATGTAACTTGTATGGACTGACCGCGTAGTTTCGGGTCTCCCGGTTTGAGAGTATAATGATAATTTGTAAAAATCACACTTAGAGTTAAAAACATGCCGTTAAAGGATGAAAACCCAAACCAGCCCCCAAACGATCCCGTAGGGGGCACGAACACCTCGCACGGGACCAATGTAACTTGTAGGAAATGATCACGTAGTCCCGGGTTTCCCAATTTGAGAGTATGATGATAATTTGCAAAAATCACAATTAGAGTTAAAAATATGTCGATAAAAGGTGAAAACCCAAACCAGAACCCAAACAACCTCGTATGGGGCACAAATTCTCGAACGGGACCAATTTAACTTGTAGGAACTGATCGCGTAGTCCCGGGTCTCCCGGTTTGAGAGTATTTTGATAATTTGTAAAAATCACACTGAGTTAAAAGCATGACGTTAAAGGGTGAAAACCCAAACCATCCAAAAAACAACCCCGTAGGGGGCACGAACACCTCGCACGACACCAATGTAACTTGTAGGAACTGACCGCGTAGTTCCGGGTCTCCGGGTTTGAGAGTATGACGATAATTTGTAAAAATCACACTTAGACTTAAAAATAAGCCGTTAAAGGGTGAAAACCCAAACCAACCCCCAAACGACACCGTACGAGGCACGAACACCTCGCACGGGACCAATGTAACTTATAGGAACTGACCGCGTCGTCCCCGGTCTCCCGATTTGAGAGTATGACCATAATTTGAAAAAATAACAATTAGGGTTAAAGTCATGCCGTTAAAGGTGAAAACCCAAACCAGCCCCAAAACGACTCCATAGGAGGCACGAACACCTCGCACGGGACAATTGTAACTTATAGAAACTGACTGCATTGTCTCGGGTCTCCCAGTTTGAGAGTGACGATAATTTGAAAAAATCACACTTTGACTTAAAACATGCCGTTAAAGGATTAAAACCAAAACCATCCCACAAAGGACCCCATAGGGGGCACGAACACCTCGCACGGGACCAATGTAACTTGTAGGAACTGACCGCGTAATACCGGGTATCCCGGTTTGAGAGTATGACAATAATTTACAAAAATCACACTTATAGCTAAAAACATGTCGTTGAAGGATGAAAACCCAAACCAACCCCCAAACGACCTCGTATGGGGCACGAACACCTCGCACAAGACCAATGTAACTTGTAGGAACTGACCGCGTAGTCTCGGGTCTCCCAGTTTGAGAGTATGATGATAATCTGCAAAAATCACACTTAGAGTAAAAAATGTGTCGTTAAATGTTGAAAACCCAAACCAGCCCCCATACAACCCCGTAGGGGGCACGAACACCTCGTACGGCACCAATGTAACTTGTAGGAACTGACCGCGTAGTCTCGGGTCTCCCGGTTTGAGAGTATGATGATAATTTGTAAAAATCACACTTAGACTTAAAAACAATTCGTTAAAGGGTGAAAACCTAAACGAACACCCAAACGACCCCGTACGAGGCACGAACACCTCGCATGGGACAAATGTAACTTGTACGAACTGACCCCGTAGTCCCCGGTCTCCCGATTTGAGAGTATGACGATAATTTGCAAAAATCACACTTAGAGTTAATGACATGCCGTTAAAGGGTGAAAATCCAAACCAGCCCCCAAACGACTCCGTAGGAGGCACGAACACCTCGTACGGGACCAATGTAACTTATAGAAATTGACCGCGTAGTCCCGGGTCTCCCAGTTTGAGAGTAAGATGATAATTTGCAAAAATCACACTTTTACTTCAAAACATGTCGTTAAAGGGTGAAAACCCAAACAAGCCCACAAACGACCCCGTAGGGGTTTCGAACACCTCGCACGGGACAACATAACTTGCATAACTTGTAGGTACTGATCGTGTAGTCCCAGGTCTCCTGATTTGAGAGTATGATGATAATCTACAAACTTCCCACCTAGACTTAAAAACATGTCGTTAAAGGGTGAAACCCCAAACCATCCCCCAAACGACCCCGTAGGAGGCACGAACACCTCGCACGGGACCAATGTAACTTGTAGGGACTGACCGCATTGTCTCGGTTCTCCCGATTTATTAGAATGATGATTATTAATAAAAAAATCACACTTAGACTGAAAAATAAGCTGTTAAAGGGTGAAAACCCAAACCAGCCCTCAAATGACCACGTAGGGGCACGAACACCTCGCACGGGACCAATGTAACTTGTAGGAACTGACCGTGTAGTCCCTAGTGTTGTGGTTTGAGAGTTTGATGATAATTTGCCAAAATCACACTTAGAGTTATAAACATGCAGTTAAAGGGTGAAAACCCAAACCAGGCCCCAAACGACCTCGTCGGTGGCACGAACACCTCGCACGGGACAAATAAAACTTGTTAGAAATAACCGGGTAGTCCCGAGTCTCCATGTTTGAGAGTATGACGATAATTTACAAAAATCACACTTAGAGTTAAAAACATTTCTTTAAAGGGTGAAAACCCAAACCAGCTCCCAAACGACCCCGTAGGGGACACGGACACCTCACACAAGACAAATGTAACTTGTAGGAACTGACCGCGTAGCCCCGGGTCTCCCGGTTTGAGAGTATGACGATAATTTTGAAAAATTACACTTAGAGTTAAAAATAAGCCGTTAAAGGGTGAAAACCCAACCCAGCCCCCAAACGACCTCGTAGGGGGCACGAAGACCTCGCACGGGACCAATGTAACTTGGAGGAACTGACCGCGTAGTCCTGGGTCTCCCGTTTGAGAGTATGACGATAATCTGAAAAAATCACGCTTAGAGTAAAAAACATGTCGTCAAAGGGTGAAAACCCAAACCATCCCCCAACGACCCCGTAGGAGGAACGAACACCTCGCACGGGACTATTGTAACTTATAGGAACTGACCATGTAGTCCCGGGTCTCCTAGTTTGAGAGTATGATGATAATTTGCAAAAGTCACACTTAGAGTTAAAAACATGCCGTTAAAGGGTGAGAACCCAAACCAACACCCAAACAACCCCGTAGGGGGCACGGACACCTCGTACGGGACCAATGTAACTTATAGGAACTGACGGCGTAGTCCCGGGTCTCCCGGTTTGAGAGTATGACGATAAATAGCAAAAATCACACTTATAGTTAAAAAGATGCCGTTAAAGGGTGAAAACCCAAACCGGCCTCCAAACGACCCCGTAGGACGCACGAACAGCTCTCACGGGAACCAATGTAACTTGTACGGACTGACCGCATAGTCTCGAGTCTCTCGATTTTATAGTATAATTATAATTTGTAAAAATCACATTTAAAAACAAGCCGTTAAAGGGTGAAAATCCAAACCAACCCCCAAACGACCCCGTAGGGGGCACGGATACCTCGCACGGGACCAATGTAACTTATAGGAAATGATCGCATAGTCCCGGGTCTCACGGTTTGAGAGTATGATCATAATTTTCAAAAATCACACTTAGAGTTAAAAACATGCCGTTAAAGGATGAAAACACAAACCAACCCCCAAACGACCCCGTAGGAGGCATGAACACCTCGCATGGGACCAATGTAACTTATAGGATCTGACCGCATAGTCTCGGGTCTCCCGATTTATTAGTATGATGATTATTTATAAAAAAATCACACTTAAACTGAAAAACAAGCTGTTAAAGGGTGAAAACCCAAACCATCCCTCAAACGACCACGTAGGGGAACGAACACCTCGCACGGGACCAATGTAACTTGTAGGAACTGACCGCGTAGTCCCGAGTGTTGCGGTTTGAGAGTATGACGATAATTTGCCAAAATCACACTTAGAGTTATAAACATGTCGTTCAAGGGTGAAAACCCAAACCAGGCCCCAAACGACCCCGTCAGAGGCACGAACACCTCGCACGGGAAAAATAAAACTTGTAAGAAATGACCGCATAGTCACGGGTCTCCCGGATTGAGAGTATGATGATAATTTGCAAAAATTACTATTATAGTAAAAAACATGCCGTTAAAGGGTGAAAACCCAAACCAGCACCCAAACGACCTCGTAGGGGGCACGAACACCTCGCACGGGACCAATGTAACTTTAGGAACTGACCGCGTAGTCCTGGGTCTCCCGGTTTGAGAGTGCGATGATAAACTACAAAAATCACACTTAGAGTTAAAAAGATGCCGTTAAAGGGTGAAAACCCAAACCAGCCCCAAACGACCCCGTAGGAGGCACGAACACCTCGCACGGGACTAATGTAACTTGTACGGACAGACCGCATAGTTTCGGGTCTCTAGGTTTGAGAGTATAATGATAATTTGTAAAAATCACACTTAGAGTTAAAAACATGTCGTTGAAGGATGAAAACCCAAACCAGCCCCCAAACGATCCCGTAGGGGGCACGAACACCTCGCACGGGACCAATGTAACTTGTAGGAAATGATCACGTAGTCCCGGGTCTCCCAGTTTGAGAGTAAGATGATAATTTGCAAAAATCACACTTTTACTTCAAAACATGTCGTTAAAGGGTGAAAACCCAAACAAGCCCACAAACGACCCCGTAGGGGTTTCGAACACCTCGCACGGGACAACATAACTTGCATAACTTGTAGGTACTGATCGTGTAGTCCCAGGTCTCCTGATTTGAGAGTATGATGATAATCTACAAACTTCTCACCTAGACTTAAAAACATGTCGTTAAAGGGTGAAACCCCAAACCATCCCCCAAACGACCCCGTAGGAGGCACGAACACCTCGCACGGGAATAATTTAACATGTAGGATCTGACCGCATAGTCCCGGGTCTCCCGGTTTGAGACTATGATGATAATTTGCAAAAATCACAGTTAGAGTTAAAAACATGCCGATAAAAGGTGAAAACCCAAACCAGCCCCCAAACGACCTCGTATGGGGCACGAACACCTCGAACGGGGCCAATTTAACTTGTAGGAACTGATCGCGTAGTCCCGGGTCTCCCAATTTGAGAGTATTTTGATAATTTGTAAAAATCACACTGAGTTAAAAGCATGCCGTGAAAGGGCAAAAACCCAAACCATCCACCAAACAACCCCGTAGGGGGCACGAACACCTCGCACGACACCAATGTAACTTGTAGGAACTGACAGCGTAGTCTCGGGTCTCCCGGTTTGAGAGTGTGATGATAATTTGTAAAAATCACACTTAGACTTAAAAACAATTCGTTAAAGGGTGAAAACCTAAACGAACACCCAAACAACCCCGTACGAGGCACGAACACCTCGCATGGGACAAATGTAACTTGTACGAACTGACCCCGTAGTCCCCGGTCTCCCGATTTGAGAGTATGACGATAATTTGCAAAAATCACACTTAGAGTTAATGACATGCCGTTAATGGGTGAAAACCCAAACCAACCCCCAAACGACCCCGTACGAGGCACGAACACCTCGCACGGGACCAATGTAACTTATAGGAACTGACCGCGTCGTCCTCGGTCTCCCGATTTGAGAGTATGACGATAATTTGAAAAAATAACAATTAGAGTTAAAGACATGCCGTTAAAGGTGAAAACCCAAGCCAACCCCAAAACGACTCCATAGGAAGCACGAACACCTCGCACGGGACCAATTTAACTTATAGAAACTGACGGCATAGTCTCGGGTCTCCCGGTTTGAGAGTATGACGATAATTTGAAAAAATCACACTTTGACTTAAAACATGTCGTTAAAGGATTAAAACCAAAACCATCCCACAAAGGACCCCATAGGGGGCACGAACACCTCGCACGGGACCAATGTAACTTGTAGGAACTGACCGCGTAGTACCGGGCATCCCGGTTTGAGAGTATGACCATAATTTACAAAAATCACACTTATTGCTAAAAACATGCCGTTAAAGGATGAAAACCAAAACCAGCCCCCAAACGACTTCGTATGGGGCACGAACACCTCGCACAAGACCAATGTAACTTGTAGGAACTGACCGCATAGTCTCGGGTCTCCCAGTGTGAGGGTATGATGATAATCTGCAAAAATCACACTTAGAGTAAAAAATGTGTCTTTAAAGGTTGAAAACCCAAACCAGCCCCCATACAACCCCGTAGGTGGCACGAACACCTCGCACGGCACCAATGTAACTTGTAGGAACTGACCGCGTAGTCTCGGGTCTCCCGATTTGAGAGTATGATGATAATTTGTAAAAATCACACTTATACTTAAAAACAATTCGTTAAAGGGTGAAAACCCAAACGACCCCGTACGAGGCACGAACACCTCGCATGGGACAAATGTAACTTGTACGAACTGACCACGTAGTCCCCGATCTCCCGATTTGAGAGTATGACGATAATTTGAATTAATCACGCTTAGAGTTAATGACATGCCGTTAAAGGGTGAAAATCCAAACCAGCCCCCAAAACGACTCCGTAGGAGGCACGAACACCTCGCACGGGACCAATGTAACTTATAGAAATTGACCGCGTAGTCCCGGGTCTCCCAGTTTGAGAGTAAGATGATAATTTGCAAAAATCACACTTTTACTTCAAAACATGTCGTCAAAGGGTGAAAACCCAAACAAGCCCACAAACGACCCCGTAGGGGGTACGAACACCTCGCACGGAACAACATAACTTGTAGGTACTGATCGCGTAGTCCCAGGTCTCCCGGTTTGAGAGTATGACGATAATCTGCAAAAATCCCACCTAGACTTAAAAACATGTCGTTAAAGGGTGAAAACCCAAACCATACCCCAAACGACCCCGTAAGAGGCACGAACACCACACATGGGACCAATGTAACTTGTAGGGACTGACCGCATTGTCCCGGTTCTCCCGATTTATTAGTATGATTATTATTTATAAAAAAATCACACTTAGACTGAAAAACAAGCTGTTAAAGGGTGAAAACCCAAACCATCCCTCAAACGACCACGTAGGAGAACGAACACCTCGCACGGGACCAATGTAACTTGTAGGAACTGACCGCGTAGTCCCGAGTCTTGCGGTTTGAGAGTATGACGATAATTTACCAAAATCACACTTAGAGTTATAAACATGTCGTTAAAGGGTGAAAACCCAAACCAGGCCCCAAACAACCCCGTCGGAGGCACGAACACCTCGTACGGGACAAATAAAACTTGTAAGAAATGACCGCGTAGTCCCGAGTCTCCATGTTTGAGAATATGACGATAATTTACAAAAATCACACTTAGAGTTAAAAACATTTCTATAAAGTGTGAAAACCCAACCCATCCCCCAAACGACCTCGTAGGGGGCACGAACACCTCGCACGGGACCAATGTAACTTATAGGAACTGATCGCGTAGTCCTGGGTCTCCCGTTTGAGAGAATGACGATAATAAAAAAAAATCACACTTAGAGTTAAAAACATGTTGTCAAAGGGTGAAAACCCATACCATACCCCAAACGACCCCGTAGGAGGCACGAACACCTCGCACGGGAGTAATGTAACTTGTAGGAACTGAACGCATAGTCCCGGGTCTCCCGGATTGAGAGTATGATGATAATTTGCAAAAATTACTATTATAGTCAAAAACATGCCGTTAAAGGGTGAAAACCCAAACCAGCACCCAAACGACCTCGTAGGAGGCACGAACACCTCGAACGGGAGTAATGTAACTTATAGGAACTGACCACGTAGTCCCGGGTCTCCTAGTTTGAGAGTATGATGATAATTTGCAAAAATCACACTTAGAGTTAAAAACATGTCGTTAAAGGGTGAAAACCGAAACCAACCCCCAAAAAACCCCGTAGGGGGCACGGACACCTCGTACGGGACCAATGTAACTTATAGGAACTGATCGCGTAGTCCCGGGTCTCCCGGTTTGAGAGTATAACGATAAACAGCAAAAATCACACTTAGAGTTAAAAAGATGCCGTTAAAGGGTGAAAACCCAAACCGGCTTCCAAACGACCCCGTAGGAGGCACGAACACCTCGCACGGGAACCAATGTAACTTGTACGGACTGACCGCATAGTCTCGGGTCTCCCGGTTTGAGAGTATAATTATAATTTGTAAAAATCACACTTAAAAACAAGCCGTTAAAGGGTGAAAACCCAAACCAGCCCCAAAACGACCCCGTAGGGGGCACGAACACCTCGCACGGGACCAATGTAACTTATAGGAAATGATCGCGTAGTCCCGGGTCTCACGGTTTGAGACTATGATGATAATTTTCAAAAATCACACTTAGAGTTAAAAACATGCCGTTAAAGGGTGAAAACCCAAATCAGCCCCTAAACGACGTCGTATGGGGCACGAACACCTCGAACGGGACCAATTTAACTTGTAGGAACTAACCGCGTAGTCCCGAGTCTGTCGGTTTCAGAGTATGACGATAATCTACAAAAATCACACTTAGAGTTAAAAACATGCCGTTAAAGGGTGAAAAACCAAACTAGCCTCGAAACGACCCCGTAGGGCGGGCACGAACAACTCGCACGGGACAAATGTAACTTATAGGAACTGGCCGCATAGTCCCGGGTCTCGCGGTTTGAGAGTATGATGATAATCTGCAAAAATCACACTGAGTTCAAAGCATGCCGTTAAAGGGTGAAAACCCAAACCTTTCCCCAAACCACCCTGTTCAGGGCACGAACACCTTGCACGGCACCAAAGTAACTTGTAGAAACTGACCGCGTTGTTCCGGGTCTCCCGATTTGATAGTATGATGATAATTTATAAAAATCACACTTAGATTTAAAAACAAGCCGTTAAAGGGTTAAAACCCTAACCAACCCCCAAACGACCCCGTACGAGGCACGAACACCTCGCAGGGGACCAATGTAACTTATAGGAACTGACCACGTAGTCCACCGTCTCCCGATTTGAGAGTACGACGATAATTTGAAAAAATTACACATAGAGTTAAAGACATGTTGTTAAAGGTTAAAACCCAAACCAGCCCCAAAACGACTCCGTAGGAGGCCCGATCACCTCGCACGGGACCAATGTAACTTATAGAAACTGATTGCATAGTCTCGGGTCTCCCGGTTTGAGAGTATGACGATAATTTGCAAAAATCTCACTTAAAAATAAGTCGTTAAAGGGTGAAAACCCAAACCAGCCCCCAAACGACCCCGTAGGTGGCACGAAAACCTCGCACGGGACCAATGTAACATATAGGCAATGATCGCGTAGTCCCGGGTCTCCGGGTTTGAGACTATGACGATAATTTGCCAAAATCACACTTAGAGTTAAAAACATGCCGTTAAAGGATGAAAACACAAACCAGCCCCCAAATGACCCCGTAGGAGGCACGAACATCTCGCACGGGACCAATGTAACTTGTAGGAACTGACCGCGTAGTCCCGGGTCTCCCGTTTGAGAGTATGATGATAATCTAAAAAAATCACACTTAGAGTTAAAGACATGTCGTTAAAGGGTGAAAACCCAAACCATCCCCCAAACGACCCCATAGGAGGCACGAAAACCTCGCACGGGACTAATGTCACTTGTAGGAACTGACCACGTAGTCCCGGGTCTCCTGGTTTGAGAGTATGATGATAATTTACAAAAATCACACTTAGAGCTAAAAACATGCCGTTAAAGGGTGAAAACCCAAACCAGCCCCCAAACGACCTCGTAGGGGGAACGAACACCTCGCACGAGACTAATGTAACTTGTAGGAACTGACCGCGTAGTCCCGGGTCTCCCGGTTTGAGAGTATGAAGATAAACTGAAAAAATCACACTTAGAGTTAAAAAGAAGCAGTTAAAGGGTGAAACCCCAAACCAGCCGCCAAACGACCCCGTAGGAGGCATGAACACCTCGTACGGGAACCAATGTACCTTATACGGACTGACCGTGAAGTCCCGGGTCTACCTGTTTGAGAGTAGAATGATAATTTGTAAAAATCACACTCAAACACAAGCCGTTAAAGGGTGAAAACCCAAACCAGCCCCCAAATGACCCCTAAGGGGCACGAACACCTCGCACGAGACCAATGTAACTTGTAGGAAATGATCGCGTAGTCATGGGTCTCCAGGTTTGGGAGTGTGACGATAATTTGCAAATATCACAGTTAGAGTTGAAACATGTCGTTAAAGGATGAAAACACAAACCATCCCCCAAACGACCCCGTAGGAGGCAGGAACACCTCGCACGGGTCCAATGTAACTTGTAGGAACTTACTGCATAGTCCCGGGTCTTCGAATTTGAGAGTATGACAATAATTTACAAAAATCACACTTAGAGTTAAAAGCATGCCGTTAAAGGATGAAAATCCAAACCAGCCCCCAAACGACGCTGTAGGGGGCACGAACACCTTGCACGGGACCAATGTAACTTATAGGAACTGACCGCGTAGTCTCGGGTCTCCCGGTTTTAGAGTATGACGATAATTTGCAAAAATCACACTTAGAGTTAAAAACATGCCGTTAAAGGGTGAAAACCCAAACCAGTCCCCAATCGACATCGTATGGGGCACAAACACCTTGAACATGACCAATTTAACTTGTAGGAACTGACCGCGTAGTCCCGGGTCTCCCGGTTTGAGAGTGTGATGATAATCTACAAAAATCACACTTAGAGTTAAAAACATGCCATTAAAGGGTGAAAACCCAAACCAACCTCCAAACGACCCCGTAGGGGGGCACGAACACCTCGCACGGGACCAATGTAACTTGTAGGAACTGACCGCGTAGTCCCGGATCTCCCGATTTGAGAGTATGACGATAATCTGCAAAAATCACACTGAGTTCAAAGCATCCCATTAAAGGGTGAAAACCCAAACCATCTCCCAAACAACCCCGTTGGGGGCACGAACACCTCGCACGGCACCAATGTAACTTGTAGGAACTGTTCGCATAGTTTTGGGTCTCCCACTTTGAGAGTATGACGATAATTTGTAAAAATCACACTTAGAGGTAAAACATGTCGTTAAAGGATGAAAACACAAACCAGCCCCCAAACGACCCCGTAGGAGGCACGAACACCTCGCACGGGACCAATGTAACTTGTAGAAACTGACCGCATAGTCCCCGGTCTCCCGGTTTGAGAGTATGACGATAATTTGCAAAAATTACACTTAGAGTCAAAAACATGCCGTTAAAGGGTGAAAACCCAAACCAGCTCCCAAACGACCTCGTAGGGGGCACGAACACCTCGCACGAGACCAATGTAACTTATAGTAACAGACCACGTAGTCCCGGGTCTCCCGGATTGAGAGTATGATGATAAAGTGCAAAAATCACACTTAGAGTTAAAAAGATGTCGTTAAAGGCTGAAAACCCAAACCAGCCCCCAAACGACCCCGTAGGAGGCACGAACACCTCGCACGGGAACCAATGTAACTTGTACGGACTGACCGCATAGTCTCGGGTCTCCCGGTTTGATAATATAATGATAATTTGTAAAAATACACTTAAAAACAAGTCGTTAAATGGTGAAAACGCAAACTAGCCCCCAAACGACCCCATAGAGGGCATGAACACCTCGCATGTGACTAATGTAACTTGTAGGAAATGATCGCATAGTCCCAAGTCCCCCGGTTTGAGAGTGTGATGATAATTTGCAAATATCACACTTAGAGTTAAAACATGCCGTTAAAGGATGAAAACACAAACCAGCCCCAAAACGACCTCGTAGGAGGCACGAACACCTCGCACGGGTCCAATGTAACTTGTAGGAACTGACCGCATAGTCCCGGGTCTCCCAATTTGAGAGTATGACAATAATTTTCAAAAATCACACTTAGAGTTAAAAGCATGCCGTTAAGGAATGAAAATCCAAACCAACCCCCAAACGACGTTGTAGGGGGCACGAACACCTTGCACGGGACCAATGTAACTTATAGGAACAGACCGCGTAGTCTCGGGTCTCCCGGTTTAAGAGTACGACGATAATTTGCAAAAATCACACTTAGAGTTAAAAACATGCCGTTAAAGGGTGAAAACCCAAACCAGCCCCCAATCGACATCGTATGGGGCACGAACACCTCGAACATGACCAATTTAACTTGTAGGAACTGACAGCGTAGTCCCGGGTCTCCCGGTTTGAGATTATGACTATAATCTACAAAAATCACACTTAGAGTTAAAAACTTGCCATTAAAGGGTGAAAACCCAAACCAACCTCCAAACGACCCCGTAGGGGGGTACGAACACCTCGTACGGGGCCAATGTAACTTGTAGGAACTGACCGCGTAGTCCCGGATCTCCCAATTTGAGAGTATGACGATAATCTGAAAAAATCACACTGAGTTCAAAGCATGGCTTTAAAGGGTGAAAACCCATACCATCTCCCACACAACCCCGTTGGGGGCCCGAACACCTCGCACGACACCAATGTAACTTGTAGGAACTGACCGCATAGTTCCGGGTCTCCCGGTTTGAGAGTATGAAGATAATTTGTAAAAATCACACTTAGATTTAAAAACAAGCCGTTGAAAGGTGAAAACCCAAACCAACCCCCAAACGACCCCGTACGAGGCACGAACACCTCGCACGGGACATATGTAACTTACAGGAACTGACCGCGTAGTCCCTAATCTCCCGATTTGAGAGTATGACGATAATTTGAAAAAAATCACATTTAGAGTTAAAGACATGTCGTTAAAGGTGAAAACCCAAACGAGCCCCAAAACGACTCCGTAGGAGGCACGAACACCTCGCACGGGACCAATGTAACTTATAGAAACTGACCGCATAGTCCCAGGTCTCCCGGTTTGAGAGTATGATGATAATTTGCAAAAATCACACTTAAAACAAGTCGTTAAAGGGTGAAAACCCAAACCATCCCCCAAACGACCCTGTAGGGGGCACGAACACCTCGAACGGGACCAATGTAACTCGTAGGAAATGATCGTGTAGTCTCGGGTCTCCCGGTTTGAGAGTATGACGATAATTTGCAAAAATCACACTAAAAGTTAAAAACATGTCGTTAAATGATGAAAACACAAACCAGCCCCCAAACGACCCCGTAGGAGGCACGAACACCTCGCACGGGACCAATGTAACTTGTAGGAACTGACCGCATAGTCTTCTCCCGATTTGAGAGTATGACAATAATTTGTAAAAATCACACTTAGAGTTAAAATCATACCGTTAAAGGATGAAAATCCAAACCAGCCCCCAATCGACCCTGTAGGGGGCACGAACACCTCGCATCGGACCAATGTAACTTGAAGGAACTGACAGCGTACTCTCGGGTCTCCCAGTTTCAGAGTATGACGATAATTTGCAAAAATCACACTTAGAGTTAAAAACATGCCGTTAAAGGGTGAAAACCCAAACCAGCCCCCAAACGACCTCGTATGGGGCACGAACACCTCGAACGGTACCAATTTAACTTGTAGGAACTGATCGCGTAGTCTCGGGTCTCTCGATTTGAGAGTATGACGATAATATGAAAAATCACACTTAGAGTTAAAAACATGCCGTTAAAGGGTGAAAACCAAAACCAGCCTCCAAACGACCCCGTGGGAGGGGGCACGAACACCTCGCACAGGACTAATGTAACTTGTAGGAACTGACCGCGTAGTCCTGGGTCTCCCGGTTTGAGAGTATGACGATAATCTGCAAAAAACACACTGAGCTAAAGCATACCGTTAAAGGGTGAAAACCCAAACCATCCCCCAAACAACCCCGTAGGGGGCACGAACACCTCGCACGGCACCAATGTAACTTGTAGGAACTGACTGTGTAGTTCCGGGTCTCCCGGTTTGAGAGTATGACGATAATTTGTAAAAATAGCACTTAGACATAAAAACAAGCCGTTAAAGGGTGAAAACCCAAACCAACCCCCAAACGACCCCGTACGAGGCACGAACACCTCGCACGGGACTAATGTAACTTATAGGAATTGACCGCGTAGTCCCCGGTCTCCCGATTTGAGAGTATGACGATAATTTGAAAAAATCACACTTAGAGTTAAAGATATGACGTTAAAGGTGAAAACCCAAACCATCCCTAAAACGACTCCGTAGCAGGCACGAACACCTCGCACGAGATCAATGTAACTTATAGAAACTGATCGCATAGTCCCGGGTCTCCCAATTTTAGAGTATGATGATAATTTGTAAAAATCACACTTTGACATAAAACATGCCATTAATGGATTAAAGCCAAAACCAGCTTAGAAACGACCCCGTACGGGGCACGAACACCACGCACAGGAAAAATGTAACTTGTTGGAACTGACCGCATAGTCTCGGGTCTCCCGGTTTGAGAGTATGATGATAATCTGCAAAAATCACACTTAGAGATAAAGACATTCCGTCAAAGGGTGAAAACACAAACCAGCCCCCAAATAACCCCGTAGGGGGAACGAACACCTCGCACGGCGCCAATGTAACTTGTAGGAACTAACCGCGTAGTCTCGGGTCTCCCAGTTTGAGTGTATGACGATAATTTTAAAAATCACACTTAGATTTAAATACAAGTCGTTAAAGGGTGAAAACCCAAACCAACCCCCAAATGACCATGTACGAGGCACGAACACCTCGCACGGGACCAATGTAACTTATAGGAACTGACCGCGTAGTCCCCGGTCTCCCGATTTGAGAGTATGACGATAATTTGCAAAAATCACACAAAGAGTTAAAGACATGCCGTTAAAGATTGAAAACCCAAACCAGCCCCCAAACGACTCCATATGAGGCATGAACACCTCGCACGGGACCAATGTAACATATAGAAACTGACCACGTAGTCCCGGGTCTCCCAGTTTGAGAGTATGATGATAAACTGTAAAAATCACACTTAGAGTTAAAAAGAAGTCGTTAAAGGGTGAAAACCCAAACCAGCCGCCAAATGACCCCGTGGGAGGCACGAACACCCCGCATGGGACCAATGGAACTTGTACGGACGGACCGCGCAATCTCGGGTCTCTCGGTTTGAGAGTATAATGATAATTTGTAAAAATCACACTTAAAAATAAGGCGTTACAGGGTGAAAACCCAAACCAGCACCCAAACGACCCCGTAGGGGGAACGAATACCTCGCACGGGACTAATGTAACTTATAGGAACTGACCGCGTAGTCCCCGATCTCTCGATTTAAGAGTATGACGATAATTTGAAAAAATCACACTTAGAGTTAAAGATATGTCGTTAAAGGTGAAAACCCAAACCAGCCCTAAAACGACTCCTTAGGAGGCACGAACACCCCGAACGGGACCAATGTAACTTATAGAAACTGATCGCATAGTCCCGGGTCTCCGGGTTTGAGAGTATGATGATAATTTGTAAAAATCACACTTAGAGTTAAAAACATGCCATTAAAGGATTAAAATGAAAACCAGCCTAGAAACGACCCCGTAGGGGGAACGAACACCTCGCACGGGACCAATGTACCTTGTAGGAACTGATCGCGTAGTCCCGGGTCTCCCGGTTTGAGAGTATGATGATAATTTGCAAAAATCACACTTATAGCTAAAAACATGCCGTTAAAGGATGAAAACCAAAACCAGCCCCCAAACGACCTCGTATGGGGAACGAACACCACGCACAGGACCAATGTAACTTGTAGGAACTGACCGCGTAGTCTCGGGTCTCTCGGTTTTCGAGTATGATGATAATCTGTAAAAATCACACTTAGAGTGAAAAATGTGCCGTGAAACGGTGAAAACACAAACCAGCCCCCAAATAACCCCGTAGGGGGCACGAACACCTCGCACGGAGCCAATGTAACTTGTAGGAACTGACCGCGTAGTCCCGGGTCTCCCAGTTTGAGAGTATGATGATAATTTTTAAAAATCACACTTAGATTTAAATACAAGTTGTTAAAGGGTGAAAACGCAAACCAACCCCCAAATGACCATGTACGAGGCACGAACACCTCGTACGGGACCAATGTAACTTGTAGGAACTGACTGCGTAGTCCTCGGTCTCCCGATTTGAGAGTATGACGATAATTTGTAAAAATCACACTTAGAGTTAAAGACATGCCGTTAAAGACTGAAAACCCAAACCAGCCCCCAAACGACTCCATATGAGGCATGAACACCTCGCACGGGACCAATGTAACATATAGAAACTGACCGCGTAGTCCCGGGTCTCCCAGTTTGAGAGTATGATGATAAACTGCAAAAATCACACTTAGAGTTAAAAAGATGCCGTTAAAGGGTGAAAACCCAAACCAGCCGCCAAACGACCCCGTGGGAGGCACGAACACCCCGCACGGGACCAATGTAACTTGTACGGATGGAATGCGCAATCCCGGGTCTTCCGGTTTGAGAGTATAATGATAATTTGTAAAAACCACACTTAAAAATAAGGGGTTACAGGGTGAAAACCCAAACCAGCACCCAAACGACCCCGTAGGGGGAATGAACACCTCGCACGGGACGAATGTAACTTGAAGGAACTGACCGCATAGTCCCGGATCTCCCGATTTGAGAGTATGACAATAATTTAAAAAAATCACACTTAGAGTTAAAAACATGCCGTTAAAGGATGAAAATGCAAACCAGATCCCAAACGACCCTGTAGGGGGCTCGAACTCCTTGCACGGGACCAATGCAACTTATAGGAACTGACCGCGTAGTCTCGGGTCTCTCGATTTCAGAGTATGACGATAATTTGCAAAAATCACACTTAGAGTTAAAAACATGCCGTTAACGGCTGAAAACCCAAACCAGCCCCCAAACGACCTCGTTTGGGGCACGAACACCTCGCACGGCACCAATGTAACTTGTAGGAACAGATCGCGTAGTCCCGGGTCTCCCGGATTGAGAGTATGACGATACTTTGTGAAAATCACACTTAGACTTAAAAACAAGTCGTTAAAGGGTGAACACCCAAACCAACCCCCAAACGACCCCGTACGAGGCATGAACACCTGGCACGGGGCCAATGTAACTTATAGGAACTGACCGCGTAGTCCCCGGTCTCCCGATTTGAGAGTATGACGATAATTTGAAAAAATCACACTTAGAGTTAAAGGTATGCCATTAAAGGTGAAAACCGAAATCAGCCCCAAAACGACTCCGTAGGAGGGACGAACACCTCGCACGGGACCAATGTAACTTGTTGGAACTGACCGCGTTGTCCCGGGTCTCCCGGTTTGAGAGTATGACGATAATTTGCAAAAATCACACTTAGAGTTAAAAACATGCCGTTAAAGGGTGAAAACTCAAACCAGCCCCCAAACGACCTCGTAGGAGGCACGAACACATCGCACGAGACCAATGTAACTTGTAGGAACTGATCGCGTAGTCTCAGGTCTCCCTATTTGAGAGTACGACAATAATCTGCAAAACTCACACTTAGAGTTAAAAACATGCCGTTAAAAAACCTAAACCAGCACCCAAACGACCCCGTAGGGGGCACGAACACTTCGCACTGGACCAATGTAACTTGTAGGAACTGACCACGTAGTCCCGGGTCTCCCGGTTTGAGAGTATGATGATAATTTTCCAAAATCACACTTAAAGTTTAAAACATGCCGTTAAAGGGTGAAAACCCAAGCCAGTCCCAAAATTACCCCGTAGGAGGCACGAATACCTCGTATGGGACCAATGTAACTTGTAGGAACTGACCGCGTAGTCCCGGGTCTCCCGATTTTAAGGTATGACGATAATTTACAAAAATCACACATAGAGTTAAAAACATTCCGTTAAAGGGTGAAAACGGAAACCTGCCCCCAAACAACCCCGTAGGAGGCACGAACACCTCGCATGGTACCAATGTAACCTGTAGGAACTGACCGCGTATTCTCGGGTCTCGATTTGAGAGTATGACAATAATTTTCAAAAATCACACTTAGAGTTAAAAACATGTCGTCAAATGGTGAAAATCCAAACCAGCCCCCAAATGACCCTATAGGGGCCACGAACACGTCGCACGGGACCAACGTAACTTGTAGGAACTAATCGCGTAGTCTCGGGTCTCCCTGTTTGAGAGTATGACGATAATCTGTAAAACTCACACTTGGAGTTTAAAACATGCTGTTAAAGGGTGAAAACCCAAATCAGCCCCCAAACGACCCCGTAGGGGACACGAACACCTCGCACAGGACCAATGTAACTTGTAGGAACTGATCGCGTAGTCCCCGGTCTCCCAGTTTCAGAGTATGATGATAATTAGCAAAAATCACACTTAGAGTTAAAAACATGCCATTAAAGGGTGAAAACCAAAACTAGCCCCTAAACGACACCGTAAGGGGAACGAACACCTCGCACGGGACCATTATAACTTGTAGCAACTGACCGCTTAGTCTCAGGTCTCCTGGTTTGAGAGAATGATGATAATCTGCAAAAATCAGACCTAGAGTTAAAAACATGTCGTTAAAGGGTGAAAACCCAAACCATCCCCCAAACGACCCCGTAGGAGGCATGAACACCTCGCACGGGACAAATGTTACTTGTAGGGACTGACCGCATAGTCCTGGGTCTCCTTATTTGTTAGTATGATTATAAATTATAAAAATCACACTTAGACATGAAAAGAAGCCTTTAAAGGGTGAAAACCCAAACCAGCCCCCAACGACCCTGTAGGGGGCACGAACACCTCGCACGGGACCAATGTAACTTGTAGGAACTGATCGCGTAGTCCCGAGTTTCGCGGTTTGAAAGTATGATGATAATTTGTAAAAATCACACTTAGAGATAAAAACAAGTCGTTAAAGGGTGAAAACCCAAACAAGCCCCCAAACGACCCCGTAGGAGGCACGAACACCTCGCACGGGACCAATGTACCTTGTAGGAACTGACCGCATAGTCCCGCGTCTCCCAGTTTGAGAGTATGACAATAATCTGCAAAACTCACATTAAGTTAAAAGCATGCCGTTAAAAGGTGAAAACTCAAACCAGCCCCCGAACGACCCCGTAGGAGGCACGAACTCCTCGCTCGGGACCAATGTAACTTGTTGGAACTGATCGCGTAGTCTCGGGTCTCCTTGTTTGAGCCTACGACGATAATCTGTAAAAGTCACACTTAGAGTTAAAAACATGTCGTTAAAGGGTGAAAACCCAACCAGCCCCCAAACGACCCCGTAGGGGGAACAAACACCTCAAATGGGACCAATGTAACTTGTAGGCACTGACCGCGTAGTCCCGGGTCTCCCGGTTTGTGAGTATGATGATAATTTTCCAAAATCACACTTAGAGTTAAAAACATGTCGTTAAAGGGTGAAAACCCAAACCAGCCCGCAAACTACCTCGTAGGAGGCACGAACACCTCGTACGGGACCAATGTAACTTATAGGAACTGACCGCGTAGTCCCGCGTCTCCCGGTTTGATAGTATGACAATAATCTGCAAAAATCACACTTAGAGTTAAAAACATACTGTCAAAGGGTGAAAACCCAAACCAGCCCCCAAACGACCCTGTAGGAGGCACTAATATCTCACACGGGACAAATCTAACTTGTAGGGATTGACCGCGTAGTCACGGGTCTCCCGATTTGAGAGTATGATGATAATTTATAAAAATCACACTTAGACTTAAAAACAAGCCGGTAAAGGGTGAAAAGCTAAACCAGCCCCCAAACGACCCCGTACGAGGCACGAACACGTCGTACGGGACCAATGTAACTTGTAGTAACAGACCGCGTAGTCCTGGGTCTCCCGGTTTGAGAGTATGATGCTAATTTGCAAAAATTACACTAAGAGTTAAAAATATGCCGTTAAAGGGTGGAAGCCCAAACCATCCCTCAAACGACCTCGTAGGGGGCACGAACACCTCGCATGGGACCAATGTAACTTATAATAACTGACCGCATAGTCCTAGGTCTCCCGATTTGAGAGTATGACGGTAATCTGCAAAAATCACACTTAGAGTTAAAAACATGCTTTTAAAGGGTGAAAACCCAAACCAGCCCCCAAACGACCCCGTAGGAGGCACGAACACCTCGCACGGTACCAATGTAACTTGTAGGAACTGACCGCGTAGTCTCGTGTCTCGGTTTGAGAGTATGACAATAATTTTCAAAAATCACACTTAGAGTTAAAGGATTAAAATCCAAACCAGCCCCCAAATGACCCTGTAGGGGGCACGAACACCTCGCACAGGACCAATGTAACTTGTAGGAACTGACCGCTTAGTCCCGGGTCTCCCGGTTTCAGAGTATGACGATAATTTGCAAAATTCACACTTAGAGTTAAAAACATACCATTGAAGGGTGAAAACCCAAACCAGCCCCGAAACGACCCCGTTAGGGGCACGAACACCTCGCACGGGACCATTGTAACTTGTAGCAACTGACCACGTAGTCCCGAGTCTCCATGTTTGAGAGTATGACGATAATCTACAAAAATTACACTTAGAGTTAAAAAAAATGTCGTTAAAGGGTGAAAACTCAAACCAGCCCCCAAACGACCTCATAGGAGGCACGAACACCTCGAACGGGACCAATGTAATTTGTAGGAACTGATCGCGTAGTCTCGGGTATCCCTGTTTGAGAGTGCGACAATAATCTAAAAAATAACACTTAGAGTTAAAAACATGTCGTTAAAGGGTGAAAACCCAACCAGCCCCCAAACGACCCCGTAGGGGCATGAACACCTCACACGGTACCAATGTAACTTGTAGGAATTGACCGCGTAGTGCCGGGTCTCCCCGTTTGAGAGTATGACGATAATTTTCCAAAATCACGCTTAGAGTTAAAAACATGACGTTAAATGGTGAAAACCCAAACCATCCCACAAACGACCCCATAGCGGGCACGAACACCTCATACGGGACCAATGTAACTTGTAGGAACTGACCGCATACTCCCGCGTCTCCCGGTTTGAGAGTATGGCAATATTCTGCAAAAATCACACTTAGAGTTAAAAACATACTGTTAAAGGGCGAAAACCCAAACCAGCCCCCAAACGACCCCGTAGGAGGCATAAATACCTCGCACGGGAAAAATGTAACTTGTAGGGACTGACCGCGTAGTCCCGGGTCTCCCGATTTGAGAGTATGATGATAATTTATAAAAATCACACTTAGACTTAAAAACAAGCCGTTAAAAGGTGAAAAGCCAAACCAGCCCCCAAACGAACCCGTAGGGGAAATGAACACATCGTACGGGACCAATGTAACTTGTAATAACTGACCGCGTAGTCCCGGGTCTCCCGGTTTGAGAGTATGACGATAATTTGCAAAAATTACACTAAGAGTTAAAAATATGCCGTTAAAGGGTGGAAACCCAAACCAGCCCCCAAAGGACCTCGTAGGGCGCACAAACACCTCGCATGGGACCAATGTAACTTATAATAGTTGATCGCATAGTCCCAGGTCTCCCGGTTTGAGAGTATGACGGTAATTTGCAAAAATCACACTTAGAGTTAAAAACATGCTATTAAAGGGTGAAAACCCAAACTAACCCCCAAACGACCCCGTAGGAGGCACGAACACCTCGCACTGGACCAATGTAACTTGTAAGAACTGATCGCGTAGTCTCGGGTCTCCCAGTTTGAGAGTATGACGATAATCTGCAAAACTCACACTTAGAGTTAAAAACAAGCCGTTAAAGGGTGAAAACCTAAGCCAGCCCCCAAATTACCCCGTAGGAGGCACGAACACCTCGCATGGGACCAATGTAACTTGTAGGAAATGACCGCGTCATCCCGGTTCTCCCGGTTTGAAGGTATGATGAGAATTAACAAAAATACACTTAGAGTTAAAAACATTCCCTTAAAGGGTGAAAACACAAACCAGCCCCCAAATAACCCCGTAGGAGGCACGAACACCTCGCACGGGACCAATGTAACTTGTAGGGACTGACCGCGTAGTCCTGGGTCTCCCAATTTGTTAGTATGATGATAATTTATAAAAATCACACTCAAACTCGAAAATAAGCCGTTAAAGGGCGAAAACCCAAACCAGCCCCCAAACGACCCCGTAAGGGGCACGAACACCTCGCACGGGACCAATGTAACTTGTAGGAACTGACCGCGTAGTCCCGAGTCTCGCGGTTTGAAAGTATGACGATAATTTGCAAAAATCACACTTATAGATAAAAACAAGTCGTTAAAGGGTGAAAACCCAAACCAACCCCCAAACGACCCCGTAGGAGGCACGAACACCTCGCACGGGACCAATGTAACTTATAGGAACTGACCGCGTAGTCCTGCGTCTCCCGATTTGAGAGTATGACAATAATCTGTAAAAATCACTCTAAGTTAAAAGCATGCCGTTAAAGGGTGAAAACTCAAACCAGCCCCCAAACGACCCCGTACGCGGCCCGAACTCCTCGCACGGGACCAATGTAACTTGTCGGAACTGATCGCGTAGTCTCGGGATTCCCTATTTGAGATTATGACGATAATCTATAAAAGTCACACTTAGAGTTAAAAACATGCCATTAAAGAGTGAAAACCCAACCAGCGACCAAACGACCCGTAAGGGGAACGAACACATCACACGGGGCCAATGTAACTTCTAGTAACTGACCGCGTAGTCCCGGGTCTCTCGGTTTGAGTGTATGACGATAATTTGCAAAAATTACACTAAAAGTTAAAAATATGTCGTTAAAGGGTGGAAACCCAAACCAGCCCCCAAACGACCTCGTAGGGGGCACGAACACCTCTCATGGGACCAATGTAACTTATAATAACTGACCGCATAGTCCCGGGTCTCCCGGTTTGAGAGTATGACGGTAATCAGCAAAAATCACACTTAGAGTTAAAAACATGTTGTTAAAGGGTGAAAACCCAAACCAGCCCCCAAACGACCCCGTAGGAGGCACGAACACCTCGCACGGGACCAATGTAACTTGTAGGAACTAACCACATAGTCCCGGGTCTCCCGATTTGAGAGTATGACAATAATTTGCAAAAATCACACTTAGAGTTAAAAAGATGCCGTTAAAGTGTGAAAACCCAAACCATCCCCCAAACGACCTCGAATGGGGCACGAACACCTCGTACAGGACCAATGTAACTTGTAGGAACTGACCGCGTTGTCCCGGGTCACCCGGTTTCAGAGTATGACGATAATTTGCGAAAATCACACTTAGAGTTAAAAACATGCCGTTAAAGGGTGAAAACTCAAACCAACCCCCAAACGACCCCGTAGGAGGCACGAACACCTCGCACGGGACCAATGTAACTTGTAGGAACTGATCACGTAGTCTCGGGTCTCCCTGTTTGAGACTATGATGATAATCTGCAAAACTCACACTTAGAGTTAAAAACATGTCGTTAAAGGGTGAAAACCCAAACCAGCCCACAAATGACCCCGTAGGGGGCACGAACACCTCGCACGGGACCAATGTAACTTTTAGGAACTGACCGCATAGTCCTGGGTCTCCCGGTTTGAAGGTATGACGATAATTTAAAAAAATCACACTTAGAGTTAAAAACGTTCCGTTAAAGGGTGGAAACACAAACCAGCCCCCAAACAACCCCGTAGGAGGCACGAACACCTCACACGGGACCAATGTAACTTGTACGAACTGACCTCGTAGTCTCGGTTCTCGATTTGAGAGTATGACCATAATTTGCAAAAATCACACTTAGCATTAAAAACTGGTCGTCAAATGGTGAAAATCCAAACTATCCCCCAAACGACCCTGTAGGGGGCACAAACACGTCGCACGGGACCAACGTAACTTGTAGGAACTGATCGTGTAGTCTCGGGTCTCCCTGTTTGAGAGTATGACGATAATCAGTAAAACTCACACTTAGAGTTAAAAAGATGTCGTTAAAGGGTGAAAATCCAAACCAACCCCCAAACGACCCCTTAGGGAGCACGAACACCTCGTACGGGAACAATGTATCTTTTAGGAACTGATCGCCTAGTCCCGGGTCTCCCGATTTCAGAGTATGACAATAATTTGCAAAAATCACACTTAGAGTTAAAAACATGCCATTAAAGGGTAAAAACCCCAACCAGCCCCGAAACGACCCCGTAAGGGGCACGAACACCTCGCACGGGACCATTGTAACTGGTTACAACTGAGCACGTAGTCCCGAGTCTCCATGTTTGAGAGTATGATGATAATCTGTAAAACTCAAACTTAGAGTTAAAATTATGTCGTTAAAGGGTTAAAAGCCAAACCAGCCCCTAAACGACCCTATAGGGGGCACGAACACCTCGCACGGGAATAATTTAACATGTAGGATCTGACCGCATAGTCCCGGGTCTCCCGGTTTGAGAGTATGATCATAATTTTCCAAAATCACACTTAGAGTTAAAAACATGCCGTTAAAGGGTGAAAACCCAAACCAGCCCACAAACGACCCTGTAGGGGGCACGAACACCTCGCACGGGACCAATGTAACTTATAGGAAATGACCGCGTAGTCCCGGGTCTCCCGGTTTCAGAGTATGATGATAATTTTCAAAAATCACACTTAGAGTTAAAAACATGCCGTTAAAGGGTCAAAAAACAAACCAGCCCCCAAACAACCCCGTAGGAGGTACGAACACCTTGCACGGGACCAATGTAACTTATTGGAACTGACCGCATAGTCCCGGGTCTCCCCATTTGAGAGTATGAGAATAATTAGCAAAAATTACACTTAGAGTTAAAAACATGTCGTTAAAGGATTAAAATCCAAACCTGCCCCCAAACGACCCTGTAGGGGGTTCGAACACCTTGCACGGGACCAATGTAACTTATAGGAACTGCCCGCGTAGTCTCGGGTCTCCCGGTTTCAGAGTATGACGATTATTTACAAAAATCACACTTAGAGTTAAAAGCATGCCGTTAAAGGGTAAAAACCCAAACGACCTCGTATGGGACACGAACACCTCGAACGGGACCAATTTAACTTGTAGGAACTGACCGCGCAATCCCGGGTCTCTTTGTTTGAGAGTATGACGATAATCTGTAAAAATCACACTGAGTTAAAAGCATGTTATTAAAGTGTGAAAATCCAAACCATCCCCCAAACAACCCCGTAGGAGGCACGAACACCTCGCACGGCACCAATGTAACTTATAGGAACTGACCACGTAGTCCTGAGTATCCCGGTTTGAGAGTATGACGATAATTTGTAAAAATCCCACTTAGACTTAAAAACAAGCCGTTAAAGGGTGAAAACCCAAACCAACCCCCAAATAACCCCGTATGAGGCATGAACACCTCGCACGGGACCAATGTAACTTATAGGAACTGACCGCGTAGTCATGGGTCTCTCGGTTTTAGAGTATGACGATAATCTGGAAAAATGACACTTAGAGTTAAAAACATGCCGCTAAAGGTTGAAAACCCAAACCAGCCCCCAAACGACCCCGTACGGTTGGCACGAACACCTAGCTCGGGACCAATGTAACTTGTAGGAACTGAAAGGGTAGTCCCGAGTCTCCCGATTTGAGAATATGACAATAATCTGCAAAAATCACAATGAGTTAAAAGCATGCCGTTAAAGGGTGAAAACCCAAACCATCCCCCAAACAACCCCGTAGGGGGCACGAACACCTCGCACGGCACCAATGCAACTTGTAGGAACTGACCGCGTAGTCCCGGGTCTCCCGGTTTGAGAGTATGACGATAATTTGTGAAAATCACACTTAGACTTAAAAACAAGTCGTTAAAGGGTGAAAACCCAAATCAACCCCCAAATGACCCCGTACGAGGCACGAACACCTCGCACGGGACCAATGTAAATTATAGGAACTGACCGCGTAGTCCCCGGTCTCCCGATTTGAGAGTATGATGATAATTTACAAAAAAACACCCTTAAACTTAAGGACATGCCGTCAAAGGGTGAAAACCCAAACCAGCCCCCAAACGACTCCGTAGGAGGCACGAACACCTCGCACGGGACCATGTAACTTATAGAAACTGATCGCATAGTCCCGTGTCTCCCGGTTTTAGAGTATGACAATAATTTGCAAAAATCACACGTTGACATAAAACATGCCGTTAAAGGATGAAAACCCAAAACAGCCCACAAACGACCCCGTAGGGGGCACGAACACCTCATACGGGACCAATGTAACTTATAGGAACTGACAGCGTAGTCCCGCGTCTCTCGGTTTGAGAGTATGATTATAATCTACAAAAATCACACTTAGAGTTAAAAACATGTCGTTAAAGGGTGAAAACCCAAACCAGCCCCCAAACGACCCCGTAGGAGGCACAAACATCTCGCGCGGGGCAAATGTAACTTATAGGGACAGACCGCGTAGTCCCGGGTCTCCCGATTTGACAGTATGACGATAATTTATAAAAATCACACTTAGACTTAAAAACAAGCCGTTAAAGGGTGCAAAGCCAAATCATCCCCCAAACGACCCCGTGGGGGGCACGAACACCTCGCACGGGACTAATGTAACTTTTAGGAACGGACAGCGTACTCCCGGGTCTCCCGGTTTGATAGTATGATGATAATTTGCAAAAATCACACTTAGAGTTAAAAATTTGCCGTTAAAGGTTGAAAAGCCAAACCAGCCCCCAAACGACCCCGTAGAAGGCACGAATAACTCGCACGGGACCAATGTAACTTGTAGGAAATGATCGTGTAGTCCCGGGTATCCAGAATTGAGAGTGTGATGATAATTTGCAAAAATCACACTTAGAGTTAAAAACATGTCGTTAAAGGTTGAAAACCCAAACCAGCCCCCAAACGACCTCGTAGGGGGCATGGAGACCTCGCACAGGACCAATGTAACTTGTAGGAACAGACCGCGTAGTCCCAAATCTCCCAGTTTGAGAGTATGACGATAATTTGCAAAAATTACACTTAGTGTGAAAAATATGCGGTTAAAATGTTAAAACCAAAACCAGCCCCCAAACGACCTCGTAGGGGGCACGAACAACTCGCACGAGACCAATGTAACTTGTAAGAACTGGCCGCATAGTCCTGCGTCTCCCGGTTTGAGAGTATGACGATAATATGAAAAAATCACACGGAGTTAAAAGCATGTTGTTAAAGGGTGAAAATCCAAACCAACCCCCAAACGACCCCGTAAGAGGCATGAACACCTCGCACGAGGCCAACGTAACTTGTAGGAACTGACCGCATAGTCCCGGGTCACAACACTTAAAAATATGATGATAATTTGGAAAAAATACATTTAGAGTTAAAAATATCCCATTAAAGGGTAAAAACACAAACCAGCCCCCAAACGACCTCGTAGGGGCACGAACACCTAGCACGGGACCAATGTAACTTGTAGGAACATATCGCCTAGTCCCGGGTCACCCTATTTTAGTGTATGATGATAATCTACAATACTCACACTTATAGTTAAAAACATGCTGTGAAAGGATGAAAACCCAAACCAGCCCCCAAATGACCCCGTAGGGGGCGCGAACACCTCGCACGGGACTAATGTAACTTGTAGGAACTGACAGCGTTGTCCCGAGTCTCCCAATTTGATAGTGTGACGATAATTTGCAAAAATCACACTTAGAGTTAAAAACATGCAGTTAATGGGTGATACCTCAAACTTGCCCCCAAACGACCCCGTAGGAGGCACGAGTACCTCTCACGGGACCAATGTTACTTGTAGGAACTGATCGCATAGTCTCAGGTCTCCCTTTTTGAGAGTATGACGATAATCTGCAAAATTCACACTTAGAGTTAAAAACATGTCGTTAAAGGGTGAAAACCCAAACCAGCCCCCAAACGACCCCGTAGGGGGCACGAACACCTCGTACGGGACCAATGTAACGTATAGGAACTGACCGCGTAGTCCCGGGTCTCCCAGTTTTAGAGTATGACGATAATTTTCCAAAATCACACTTAGAGTTAAAAACATGCCGTTAAATGGTGAAAACCCAAACCAGTCCCCAAACGACCTCGTAGGAGGCACGAACACCCCCCACGGGACCAATGTAACTTGTAGGAAATGACCGCGTAGTCCCGGGTCTCCCGGTTTGAGAGTATGACGATAATTTTCCAAAATCACACTTAGAGTTAAAAACATGCCGTTAAAGGGTCAAAACCCAAACCAGCCCCCAAACAACCCCGTAGGAGGCACGAACACCTCGTACGGGACCAATGTAACTTATAGGAACTGATCGCGTAGTCTCGGGTCTCCCTATTTGAGAGTATGACAATAATCTGCAAAACTCACACTTAGACTTAAAAACATTCCGTTAAAGGGTGAAAACCCAAGCCAGCCCCCAAACTACCCCGTAGGAGGCACGAACACGTCGTACGGGACCAATGTAACTTGTAGAAACTGACCGCGTAGTCCCGCGTCTCCCGGTTTGAGAGTATGACAATAATCTCCAGAAATCACACTTAGAGTTAAAAACATACTGTTAAAGGGTGAAAACCCAAACTAGCGCCCAAACGACCCCGCAGGAGGCACAAATACCTCGCACGGGACAAATGTAACCTGTAGGGGCCGACTGCATAGTCCCGGGTCTCCCGATTTGAGAGTATGATGATAATTTATAAAAATCACACTTAGACTTAAAAACAAGTCGTTAAAGGGTGAAAAGCCAAACCAGCCCCCAAACGACCCCGTAGGGGGCACGAACACATTGCACGGGACCAATGTAACTTGTAGTAACTGACCGCGTAGTCTCGGGTCTCCCGGTTTGAGAGTATGACGATAATTTGCAAAAATTACACTAAGAGTTAAAAATATGCCGTTAAAGGGTGGAAACCCAAACCAGCCCCCAAACGACCTCGTAGGGGGCACGAACACCTCGCATGGGAGCAATGTAACTTATAATAACTGACCGCATAGTCCCGGGTCTCCCGGTTTAAGAGTATGACAGTAATCTGTAAAAATCACACTTAGAGTTAAAAACATGTTGTTAAAAGGTGAAAACCCAAACTAGCCCCCAAACGACCCCGTAGGTGGCATGAACACCTCGCACGGGACCAATGTAACTTGTAGGAACTGACCACATAGTCTCGGGTCTCCCGATTTGAGAGTATGACAATAATTTGCAAAAATCACACTTAGAGTTAAAAACATATCGTTAAAGTGTGAAAACCCAAACCAGCCGCCAAACGACCTCGAATGGGGCACGAACACCTCGCACAGGATCAATGTAACTTGTAGGAACTTATCGCGTTGTCCCGGGTCTCCCGGTGTGAGAGTATGACGATAATTTGCAAAAATCAGACTTAGAGTTAAAAACATGCCGTTAAAGGGTGAAAACTCAAACCAGCCCCCAAACGACCCCGTAGGAGGCACGAACACCTCACACGGGACCAATGTAACTTGTAGGAACTGATCGCGTAGTCTCGGGTCTCCCTATTTGAGAGTATGACGATAATCTGCAAAACTCACACTTAGAGTTAAAAAATTCCGTTAAAGGGTGAAAACCCAAGCCAGCCCCCAAACTACCCCGTTGGAGGCACGAACACCTCGCATGCGACTAATGTAACTATTAGGAACTGACTGCGTAGTCCCGGGTCTCCCGGTTTGAAGGTATGACGATAATTTAGAAAAATCACACTTAGAGTTAAAAACATTCCGTTAAAGGGTGAAAACACAAACCAACCCTAAACAACCCCGTAGGAGGCACGAACACCTCGCACGGGACCAATGTAACTTGAAGGAACTGACCGCGTAGTCTCGGGTCTCGATTTGAGAGTATGACAATAATTTGCAAAAATCACACTTAGAGTTAAAAACAGGTCGTCAAATGGTGAAAATCGACACAAGCCCCCAAACGACCCTGTAGGGGGCATGAACACGTCGTACGGGACCAACGTAACTTGTAGGAACTGATCGCGTAGTCTTGGGTCTCCCTGTTTGAGAGTATGACAATAATCTATAAAACTCACACTTAGAGTTAAAAAGATGCCGTTAAAGGATGAAAACCCAAACCATCCCCCAAACGACCCTGTAGGGGGCACGAACACCTCGCACAGGACCAATGTATCTTGTAGGAACTGATCGCGTAGTCCTGAGTCTCTCGGTTTTAGAGTATGATGATAATCTGGAAAACTCCAACTTAGAGTTAAAAACATGTCGTTAAAGGGTGAAAACCCAAACCAGCCCCTAAACGACCCTATAGGGGGCACGAACACCTCGCACGGGAACAATGTAACTTGTAGGAACTGACCGCGTAGTCCCAGGTCTCTCGGTTTGAGAGTATGATGATAATTTTCCAAAATCTCACTTAGAGTTAAAAACACGCCGTTAAAGGGTGAAAGCACAAACCAGCCCTCAAACGACCCTGTAGGGGGCACGAACAGCTCGCACGGGACCAATGTAACTTATAGGAAATGACCGCGTAGTCCCGGGTCTCCCGCTTTGAGAGTATGATCATAATTTGAAAAAATCACACTTAGAGTTAAAAACATGCCGTTAAAGGGTCAAAAAATAAACCAACCCCCAAACGACCCCGTTGGAGGTACGAACACCTTGCACGGGACCAATGTAACTTGTTGGAACTGACCGCATAGTCCGGGGTCTCCCCATTTGAGTGTATGAGAATAATTAGCAAAAATCAGACTTAGAAGTAAAAACATGCCGTTAAAGGATTAAAATCCAAACCAGCCCCCAAACGACCCTGTAGGGGGCACGAACACCTTGCACGGGACCAATGTAACTTATAGGATCGGACCGCATAGTCTCGGGTCTCCAAGTTTCAGAGTATGACGATTATTTTCAAAAATCACACTTAGAGTTAAAAGCATGCCGTTAAAGGGTGAAAACCCAAACCAGCCCCCAAACGACCACGTATGGGGCACGAACACCTCGAACGGGACCAATTTAACTTGTAGGAACTGACCGCGCAATCCCGGCTCTCTCGATTTGAGAGTATGATGATAATCTACAAAAATCACACTTATAATTAAAAACAAGCCGTTAAAGGTTGAAAACCCAAACTACCCCATAGGGGTGGCACGAACACCCCGCACGGGACCAATGTAACTTGTAGGAACCGAAAGCGTAGTCCCGAGTCTCTCGATTTGAGAGTATGATGATAATCAGCATAAATCACACTGAGTTAAAATCATTCCGTTAAAGGGTGAAAATCCCAACCATCCCCGAAACAACCCCGTAGGGGGCACGAACACCTCGCACGGCACCAATGTAACTTGTAGGAACTGACCGCGTAGTCCCGAGTCTGCCGGTTTGAGAGTTTGACGATAATTTGCCAAAATCACACTTAGACTTCAAAACAAGAAGTTAAAGGGTGAAAACCCAAACCAACCTACAAATGACCCCGTACGAGGCACGAACACCTCGCACGGGACCAATGTAACTTTTAGGAACTGACCACGTAGTCCCCGGTCTCCCGATTTGAGAGTATGACGATAATTTGCAAAAATAGCAATTTGACATAAAATATGCCGTTAAAGGATGAAAACCCAAACCAGCCCACAAATCACCCCGTAGGCAGCACGAACACCTCACACGGGACCAATGTAACTTGTAGGAACTGACAGCGTAGTCCCGCGTCTCTCGGCTTGAGAGTATGACGATAATCTGTAAAAATCACATTTAGAGTTAAAAACATGTCGTTAAAGGGTGAAAACCCAAACCAGCCCCCAAACGACCCCGTAGGAGGCACAAACATCTCACACGGGACAAATGTAACTTGTAGGGACGGACCTCGTAGTCCCGGGTCTCCCGATTTGAGAGTGTGAAGATAATTTCTAAAAATCACACTTAGACTTAAAAACAAACTGCTAAAGGTTGAAAAGCCAAATCATCACCCAAACGACCCCGTAGGGGGCACGAACACCTCGCACGGGACCAATGTAACATTAGGAACTCACCGTGTACTCCTGGGTCTCCCGATTTGAGAGTATCACGATAATTCGCAAAAATCACACTTAGAGGTAAAAATATGCCGTTAAAGGTCGAAAACCCAAATCAGCCCCCAAACGACCCCGTAGAAGGTACGAATACCTTGCACGGGACCAATGTAACTTGTAGGAAATGACCGCGTAGTCCCGGTTCTCCAGATTTGGGAGTATGATGATAATTTGAAAAAATCACACTTAGAGTTAAAACCATATCGTTAAAGGGTGAAAACCCAAACCAGCCTCCAAACGACCCCGTAGGGGGCACGGAGACCTCGCACAGGACCAATGTAACTTGTAGGAACAGACCGCGTAGTCTCGGGTCTCCTGGTTTGAGAGTATGATAATAATTTGCAAAAATTACACTTATAGTTAAAAATATGCCGTTAAAGGGTGAAAACCCAAACCGGCCCCCAAACGGCCTCGTAGGGGGCACGAACACCTCGCACTGGACGAATGTTACTTGTAAGAACTGACCGCATAGTCTCGGGTCTCCCGGTTTGAGAGTATGACAATAATCTGTAAAAATCACACTTAGAGTTAAAAACATGTTGTTAAAGGGTGAAAACCCAAACCAACCCCCAAACGACTCCGTTGGAGGCACGCACACCTCGCACGGGACCAATTTAACTTATAGGAACTGACCGCGTAGTCCCGGGTCTCTCGGTTTGAGAGTATGATGACAATCTGCAAAAATCACACATATATTTAAAAACATGCCGTTAAAGGTTGAAAACCCAAATCAGCCCCCAAACAACCCCGTAGGGGTGGCACGAACACCTCGCTCGGGACCAATGTAACTTGTAGGAACTGAAAGCGTAGTCCAGAGTCTCCCAATTTTAGAATATGACGATAATCTGCAAAAATCACACTCAGTTAAAAGCATGCGGTTAAAGGGTGAAAACCCAAACCATCCCCCAAACAACCCTGTAGGGGGCACGAACACCTTGCACGACACCAATGTAACTTGTAGGAACTGATCGCGTAGTCCCGGGACTCCCGGTTTGAGAGTATGACGATAATTTGTAAAAATCACACTTAGACTTAAAAATAAGCCGTTAAAGGGTGAAAACTCAAGCCAACCCCCAAACTACCCCGTAGGAGGCACGAACACCTCGCATGGGACCAATGTAACTTATAAGAACTGACCGCGTAGTCCCGGGTCACTCGGTTTGAAGGAATGACGATAATTTACAAAAATCACACTTAGAGTTAAAAACATTCCGTTAACGGGTGAAAATAAAAACCAGCCCCCAAACAACCCCGTAGGAGGTACGAACAACTCGCACGGGACCAATGTAACTTGAAGGACCTGACCACGTAGTCTCGGGTCTCGGTTTGGGAGTATGACAATAATTTGCAAAAATCAGACTTAGAGTTAAAAACAGGTCGTCAAATGGTGAAAATCCAAACCAGCCCCCAAACGACCCTGTAGGGGGCACGAACATGTCGCACGGGACCAATGTATCTTGTAGGAACTGACCGCGTAGTCCTGGGTCTCCCGGTTTCAGAGTATGACGATAATTTGCAAAAACCACACTTAGAGTTAAAAACATGCCATTAAAGGGTGAAAACCCAAACCAGCCCCGAAACGACCCCGTAAGTGGCACGAACAACTCGCACGGGACCAATGTAACTTATGGGAAATGACCGCGTAGTCCCGGGTCTCCCGGTTTGAGAGTGTGATGATAATTTACACAAATCACACTTAGAGTTAAAAACATGCCGTTAAAGGGTCAAAAAACAAACCAGCCCCCAAACAACCCCGTAGGAGGCACGATCACCATGCATGGGACCAACGTAACTTGTAGGAACTGACCGCATAGTCCCGAGTCTCCCCATTTTAGAGTATGAGAATAATTAGCAAAAATCACACTTAGAGTTAAAAACATGCCGTTAAAGGATTAAAATCCAAACCAGCCCCCAAACAACCCTGTAGGGGGCACGAACACCTTGCACGGGACCAATGTAACTTATAGGAACTGACCGCGTAGTCTCGATTCTCCCGGTTTCAGAGTATGACGATTATTTGCAAAAATCACACTTAGAGTTAAAAGCATGCCGTTAAAGGGTGAAAACCCAAACTAGCCCCCAAACGACCTCGTATGGGGCACGAACACCTCGAACGGGACCAATTTAACTAGTAGGAACTGATCGCGCAATCCCGGGTCTCTCGGTTTGAGAGTATGATGATAATCTACAAAAATCACACTTAGAGTTAAAAACATGCCGTTATAGGTTGAAAACCCAAACCAGCGCCCAAACGACCCTGTAGGGGTGGCACGAACACCTCGCACGGGACCAATGTAACTTGTAGGAACTGAAAGCGTAGTCCCGACTCTCCCGATTTGAGAGTATGAGGATAATCTGCAAAAATCACAATGAGTTAAAATCATGCCGTTAAAGGGTGAAAATCCAAACCATCCCCGAAATAACCCCGTAGGGGGCACGAACACCTCGCACGGCACCAATGTAACTTGTAGGAACTGACCGCGTAGTCCCGAGTCTCCCGGTTTGAGAGTATGACGATAATTTGCAAAAATCACACTTAGACTTAAAAACAAGCCCTCAAAGGGTGAAAACCCAAACCAACCCCCAAATGACCCCGTACGAGGCATGAACACCTCGCACGGGACCAATGTAACTTATAGGAACTGACCGCCTTGTCCCCGGTCTCCCGATTTTAGAGTATGACGATAATTTGCAAAAATCACACTTTAACATAAAACATGCCGTTAAAGGATGAAAACCCAAACCAGCCCACAAATCACCCCGTAGGCGACACGAACACCACGCATGGGACCAATGTATCTTCTAGGAACTGACAGCGTAGTCCCGCGCCTCTCGGTTTGAGAGTATGACGATAATCTGCAAAAATCACTTTTAGAGTTAAAAACATACCGTTAAAGGGTGAAAACCCAAACCAGACGCCAAACGACCCCGTAGGAGGCACAAACATCTCGCACGGGACAAATGTAAATTGTAGGGACGGACCACGTAGTCCTGGGTCTCCCGATTTGAGAGTGTGACGATAATTTTTAAAAATCACACCTAGACTTAAAAACAAGTCGTTAAAGGGTGAAAAGCCAAATCAGCACCCAAACGACCCTGTAGGGGGCACGAACACCTCGCACGGGACCAATGTAACTTTTAGGAACTGACCGTGTACTCCTGGATCTCCCGATTTGAGAGTATGACAATAATTTGCAAAAAATCACACTTAGAGGTAAAATATGCCGTTAAAGGTTGAAAACCCAAACCAGCACCCAAACGACCCCGTAGAAGGCATGAATACCTCGCACGGGAACAATGTAACTTGTAGGAAATGACCGCGTAGTCCCGGCTCTCCAGATTTGAGAGTATGATGATAATTTGCAAAAATCACACTTAGAGTTAAAAACATGTCGTTAAAGGGTGAAAACCCAAACCAGCCCCCAAACGACCCGGTAGGGGGCACGGAAACCTCCCACAGGACCAATGTAACTTGTATGAACAGACCGCGTAGTCTCGGGTCTCCCGGTTTTAGAGTATGACAATAATTTGCAAAAATTACACTTATAGTTAAAAATATGCCGTTAAAGGGTGAAAACCCAAACCAGCCCCCAAACGACCTCGTAAGGGGCACGAACACCTCGCACGGGATGAATGTAACTTATAAGAACTGGCCGCATAGTCCCGGGTCTCCCGGTTTGAGAGTATGACAATAATCTGTAAAAATCACACTTAGAGTTAAAAACATGATGTTAATGGGTGAAAACCCAAACCAACCCCCAAACGACCCCGTAGGAGGTACGAACACCTCGCACGGGACCAATTTAACTTGTAGGAACTCACCGCGTAGTCCTAGGTCTCTCGGTTTTAGTGTCTGACGATAATCTGTGAAAATCACACTTAGAGTTAAAAACATGCCGTTAAAGGTTGAAAACCCAAACCAACCCCCAAACGACCCCGTAGGGGTGGCACGAACACCTATCTCGGGACCAACGTAACTTGTAGGAACTGAAAGCGTAGTCCTGGGTCTCCCGGTTTGAGAGTATGACGATAATTTGTAAAAATCACACTTAGACTTAAAAACAAGCCGTTAAAGGGTGAAAACCCAAACCAACCCCCAAATGACCCCGTACGAGGCACGAACACCTCGCACGGGCCCAATGTAACTTATTGGAACTGACCGCGTAGTCCCCGGTCTCCCGATTTGAGAGTATGACGATAATTTACAAGAATCACACTTAAAGTTAAAGACATGCCGTCAAAGGGTGAAAACCCAAACCAGCCCCCAAACGACTCCGTATGAGGCACGAACACCTCGCACGGGACCATGTGACTTATAGAAACTGATCGCATAGTCCCGTATCTCCCGGTTTTAGAGTATGACGATAATTTGTAAAAATCACACTTTGACATAAAACATGCCATTAAAGGATGAAACCCCAAACCAGCCCACAAATGACCCCGTAGGGGGCACGAACACCTCGTACGGGACCAATGTAACTTGTAGTTACTGACAGCGTAGTGTCGCGTCTCTCGGTTTAAGTGAATGATGATAATCTGCAAAAATCACACTTAGAGTTAAAAACATGTCGTTAAAGGATGAAAACCAAAACAAGCCCCCAAACGACCCCGAAGGAGGCACAAACATCTCGCGCAGGACAAATGAAACTTGTAGGGACACACCGCGTAGTCTCGGGTCTCCCGATTTGACAGTATGCCGATAATTTATAAAAATTGCACTTAGACTTAATACAAGCCGTTAAATGGTGAAAAGTCAAATCATCCCCCAAACGACCCCGTAGGGGGCACGAACACCTCGCACGGGACCAATGTAACTTTTAGGAACTGACCGCGTACTCCCGGGTCTCCCGGTTTGAGAGTGTGATGATAATTTGCAAAAATCACACTTAGAGTTAAAAATATGCCGTTAAAGGTTGAAAACCCAAACCAGCACCCAAACGACCCCGTAGAAGGCACGAATACATCGTACGGGACCAATGTAACTTGTAGGAAATGACCGCGTAGTCCCGGGTCTCCAGATTTGAGAGTGTGACGATAATTTGCAAAAATCACACTTAGAGTTAAAAACAAGTCGTTAAAGGGTGAAAACCCAAACTAGCCCCCAAACGACCCCGTAGGGGGTACGGAGACCTCGCACAAGACCAATGTAACTTGTAGGAACAAACCGCGTAGTCCCAGGTCTCCTAGTTTGAGAGTATGACGGTAATTTGCAAAGATTACACTTAGAGTTAAAAATATGCCGTTAACATGTGAAAAAACCCAAACCAGCCCCCAAACGACCTCGTAGGGGGCACGAACACCTCGCACGGGACCAATATAACTTGTAAGAACTGGCCGCATAGTCCCGGGTCTCCCAGTTTGAGAGTATGTCGATAATCTATAAAAATCACACTTAGAGTTCAAAACATGCTGTTAAAGGGTTCAAAACCAAACCAACCCCCAAACGACCCCGTAAGAGGCACGATCACCTCTCACGGGACCAATGTAACTTGTAAGAACTGACCGCGTAGTCCCGGGTTACAACACTTAAGAATATGATGATAATTTGCAAAAAATACATTTAGAGTTAAAAATATCCCGTTAAAGGATGAAAACAAAAACCAGCCCCCAAACGACCTCGTAGGGGGCACGAACACCTCGCACAGGACCAATGTAACTTGGAGGAACTGATCGCATAGTCCCGGGTCACCCTATTTTAGAGTATGATGATAATCTGCAATACTCACACTTATAGTGAAAAACATGCTGTGAAAGGGTGAAAACCCAAACCAGCCCCCAAATGACCCCGTAGGGGGCACGAACACCTCGCACATGGCCAATGTAACTTGTAGGAACTGACCGCGTAGTCCTGGGTCTCTCGGTTTGAGAGCATGACGATAATTTGCAAAAATCACACTTAGAGTTAAAAACGTGCCGTTAAAGGGTGAAAACCCAAACCAGCCCCCAAACGACCCCGTAGGAGGCACGAGCACGTTGCACGGGACCAATGTTACTTGTAGGAACTGATCGCATAGTCTCAGGTCTCCCTGTTTGAGAGTATGACGATAATCTGCAAAACTCACACTTAGAGTTAAAAACATGCCGTTCAAGGGTGAAAACCCAAACCAGCCCCCAAACGACCCCGTAGGGGGCACGAACACCTCGCACGGGACCAATGTAACTTGTAGGAACTGATCGCATAGTCTCGGGTCTTCCAATTTTAGAGTATGACAATAATTTTCCAAAATCACACTTAGAGTTGAAAACATGCCGTTAAAGGGTGAAAACCCAAACTAGTCCCCAAATGACCCCGTAGGAGGCACGAACACCTCGCACGGGACCAATGTAACTTGTTGGAACTAACCGTGTAGTCTCGGGTCTCCCGGTTTGAGAGTATGATAATAATTTGCAAAAATCACACTTAGAGTTAAAAACATGTCGGTAAAGGGTGAAAATCCAAACTAGCCCCCAAACGACCCTGTAGGGGGCTAGAACACGTCGGACGGGACAAACCTAACTTGTAGGAACTGATCGCGTAGTCTCGGCTCTCCCTGTTTGAGAGTATGACGATAATCTGCAAAACTCACACTTAGAGTTAAAAACATGTCGTTAATGGGTGAAAACCCTAACCAACACCCAAACGACCCCGTAGGAGGCAGGAAAACCTCGCACGGGACCAATGTAACTTGTAGGAACTCACCGCGTAGTCCCGGGTCACAACACTTAAGAATATGATTATAATTTGCAAAAAATAAATTTAGAGTTAAAATTATCCCATTAAAGAGTGAAAACACATACTAGCTCCCAAACGACCTCGTAGGGGCACGAACACCTCGTACGGGACCAATGTAACTTGTAGGAACTGATCGTGTAGTCCCGGGTCACCCTATTTTAGAGTATGATGATAATCTGCAATACTCACACTTATAGTAAAAAACATGCTGTGAAAGGGTGAAAACCCAAACCAACCCCCAAATGACCCCGTAGGGGGCACGAACACCTCGAACAGGACCAATGTAACTTGTAGGAACTGAGAGCGTTGTCCCGAGTCTCCCAGTTTTATAGTATGACGATAATTTACAAATATCGTACTTAGAGTTAAAAACATGCCGTTAAAGGGTGAAAACACAAACCAGCCCCCAAATGAAATCCAAACCAACCCCCAAACGACCCTGTAGGGGGCACGAACACCTCGCACGGAACCAATGTAACTTATATAAAATGACCGCGTAATCCCGAGTCTCCCGGTTTGAGGGTATGACGATAATTTTCAAAAATCACACTTAGAGTTAAAAGCATGTCGTTAAAGGGTCAAAACACAAACCAACCCCCAAACGACCCCGTAGGAGGCATGAAGACCTTGCACGGGACCAATGTAACTTGTAGAAACTGACTGCATAGTCCCGTGTCTCCAGATTTGAGAGTATAACAATAATTTGCAAAAATCACACTTAGAGTTAAAAACATGCCGTTAAAGGATTAAAATCCAAACCAACCCCCAAACGACCCTGTAGGGGGCCCGAACACCTTGCACGGTACGAATGTAACTTATAGGAACTGATCGCGTAGTCTCGGGTCTCTCGGTTTTAGAGTATGACGATAATTTGCAAAAATCACACTTAGAGTTAAAAATATGCCATTAAGGGGTGAAAACCCAAACTAGCCCCCAAACGACCTCGTATGGGGGACGAACACCTCGAACGGGAACAATTTAACATGTAGGAACTGACCGCGTAGTACTGGGTCTCCCGCTTTGAGAGTATAACGATAATCTGCAAAAATCAGAGTTAGAGTTAAAAACATGCCATTAAAGGGTGAAAACCCAAACCAGCCCCCAAATGACCCCGTAGGGGTGGCACGAACACCTCGAACAGGACCAATGTAACTTGTAGGAACTCAAAGCTTAGTCCCGGGTCTCCCGGTTTGAGAGTATTATGATAATTTGTAAAAATCACACTTAGACATAAAAACAAGCCGTTAAAGGGTGAAAACCCAAACCAACCCCCAAACGACCCCGTACGAGGCACGAACACCGCGCACGGGACCTATGTAACTCATAGCAATTGACCGCGTAGTCCCCGGTCTCCCGATTTGAGAGTTTGACGATAATTAGCAAAAATTACAATTAGAGTTAAAGACATGCCGTTAAAGGGTGAAAACCCAAACCAGCCCCCAAAGGACTCCGTAGGAGGCACGAACATCTGGCCTGGGACTAATGTAAGTTATAGAAACTGACCGCATAGTCTCGGGTCTCCCGGTATGAGAGTATGATGATAATTTGACAAAATCATACTTTGACTTAAAGTATGCCGTTAAAGGATGAAAACCCAAACCAGCACACAAACGACCCCGTATGGGGCACGAACACCTCGAACGGGACCAATTTAACTTGTAGGAACTGACCGTGCAATCCCGGCTCTCTCGATTTGAGAGTATGATGATATTCTACAAAAATCACACTTAGAATTAAAAACAAGTCGTTAAAGGTTGTAAACCCAAACTACCCCATAGGGGTGGCACGAACACCCCGGACGGGACCAATGTAACTTGTAGGAACCGAAAGCGTAGTCCCGAGTCTCTCGATTTGAGAGTATGATGATAATCAGCATAAATCACACTGAGTTAAAAGCATGCCGTTAAAGGGTGAAAACCCCAACCATCCCCGAAACAACCCCGTAGGGGGCACGAACACCTCGCACGGCATCAATGTAACTTGTAGGAACTGACCGCGTAGTCCCGAGTCTGCCGGTTTGAGAGTTTGACGATAATTTGCCAAAATCACACTTAGACTTCAAAACAAGACGTTAAAGGGTGAAAACCCAAACCAACCTACAAATGACCCCGTACGAGGCACGAACACCTCGCACGGGACCAATGTAACTTATAGGAACTGACCACGTAGTCCCCGGTCTCCCGATTTGAGAGTATGATGATAATTTGCAAAAATAGCAATTTGATATAAAATATGCCGTTAAAGGATGAAAACCCAAACCAGCCCACAAATCACCCTGTAGGCAGCACGAACACCTCGCACGGGACCAATGTAACTTGTAGGAACTGACAGCGTAGTCCCGCGTCTCTCGGCTTGAGAGTATGACGATAATCTGTAAAAATCACATTTAGAGTTAAAAACATGCCGTTAAAGGGTGAAAACCCAAACCAGCCCCCAAACGACCCCGTAGGAGGCACAAACATCTCACACGGGACAAATGTAACTTGTAGGGACGGACCTCGTAGTCCCGGGTCTCCCGATTTGAGAGTGTGACGATAATTTATAAAAATCACACTTAGACTTAAAAACAAACTGTTAAAGGGTGAAAAGCCAAATCATCACCCAAACGACCCCGTAGGGGGCACGAACACCTCGCACGGGACCAATGTAACATTAGGAACTCACCGTGTACTCCTGGGTCTCCCGATTTGAGAGTATCACGATAATTTGCAAAAATCACACTTAGAGGTAAAAATATGCCGTTAAAGGTTGAAAACCCAAACCAGCCCCCAAACGACCCCGTAGAAGGTACGAATACCTTGCACGAGACCAATCTAACTTGTAGGAAATGACCGCGTAGTCCCGGGTCTCCAGATTTGGGAGTATGATGATAATTTGCAAAAATCACACTTAGAGTTAAAACCATATCGTTAAAGGGTGAAAACCCAAACCAGCCTCCAAACGACCCCGTAGGGGGCACGGAGACCTCGCACAGGACCAATGTAACTTGTAGGAACAGACCGCGTAGTCTCGGGTCTCCTGGTTTGAGAGTATGACAATAATTTGCAAAAATTACACTTATAGTTAAAAATATGCCGTTAAAGGGTGAAAACCCAAACCGGCCCCCAAACGGCCTCGTAGGGGGCACGAACACCTCGCACTGGACGGATGTTACTTGTAAGAACTGACCGCATAGTCTCGGGTCTCCCGGTTTGAGAGTATGACAATAATCTGCAAAAATCACACTTAGAGTTAAAAACATGATGTTAAAGGGTGAAAACCCAAACCAACCCCCAAACTACTCCGTTGGAGGCACGAACACCTCGCACGGAACCAATTTAACTTATAGGAACTGACCGCGTAGTCCCGGGTCTCTCGGTTTGAGAGTATGACGACAATCTGCAAAAATCACACATATATTTAAAAACATGCCGTTAAAGGTTGAAAACCCAAATCAGCCCCCAAACAACCCCGTAGGGGTGGCACGAACACCTCGCTCGGGACCAATGTAACTTGTAGGAACTGAAAGCGTAGTCCATAGTCTCCCAGTTTTAGAATATGCCGATAATCTGCAAAAATCACCCTCAGTTAAAAGCATGCGGTTAAAGGGTGAAAACCCAAACCTTCCCCCAAACAACCCTGTAGGGGGCACGAACACCTTGCACGACACCAATGTAACTTGTAGGAACTGATCGCGTAGTCCCGGGACTCCCGGTTTGAGAGTATGACGATAATTTATAAAAATCACACTTAGACTTAAAAACAAGCCGTTAAAGGGTGAAAACCCAAGCCAACCCCCAAACTACCCCGTAGGAGGCACGAACACCTCGCATGGGACCAATGTAACTTATAGGAACTGACCGCGTAGTCCCGGGTCACTCGGTTTGAAGGTATGACGATAATTTACGAAAATCACACTTAGAGTTAAAAACATTCCGTTAACGGGTGAAAATAAAAACCAGCCCCCAAACAACCCCGTAGGAGGTACGAACAACTCGTACGGGACCAATGTAACTTGAAGGACCTGACCACGTAGTCTCGGGTCTCGGTTTGAGAGTATGACAATAATTTGCAAAAATCAGACTTAGAGTTAAAAACAGGTCGTCAAATGGTGAAAATCCAAACCAGCCCCCAAACGACCCTGTAGGGGGCACGAACACGTCGCACGGGACCAATGTATCTTGTAGGAACTGACCGCGTAGTCCTGGGTCTCCCGGTTTCAGAGTATGACGATAATTTGCAAAAACCACACTTAGAGTTAAAAACAAGCCATTAAAGGGTGAAAACCCAAACCAGCCCCGAAACGACCCCGTAAGTGGCACGAACAACTCGCACGGGACCAATGTAACTTATAGGAAATGACCGCGTATTCCTGGGTCTCCCGGTTTGAGAGTATGATGATAATTTACACAAATCACACTTAGAGTTAAAAACATGCCGTTAAAGGGTCAAAAAACAAACCAGCCCCCAAACGACCCCGTAGGAGGCACGAACACCATGCATGGGACCAACGTAACTTGTAGGAACTGACCGCATAGTCCCGAGTCTCCCCATTTCAGAGTATGAGAATAATTAGCAAAAATCACACTTAGAGTTAAAAACATGCCGTTAAAGGATTAAAATCCAAACCAACCCCCAAACGACCCTATAGGGGGCACGAACACCTTGCACGGGACCAATGTAACTTATAGGAACTGACCGCGTAGTCTCGATTCTCCCGGTTTCAGAGTATGACGATTATTTGCAAAAATCACACTTAGAGTTAAAAGCATGCCGTTAAAGGGTGAAAACCCAAACTAGCCCCCAAACGACCTCGTATGGGGCACGAACACCTCGAACGGGACCAATTTAACTAGTAGGAACTGATCGTGCAATCTCGGGTCTCTCGGTTTGAGAGTATGATGATAATCTACAAAAATCACACTTAGAGTTAAAAACATGCCGTTAAAGGTTGAAAACCCAAACCAGCGCCCAAACGACCCTGTAGGGGTGGCACGAACACCTCGCACGGGACCAATGTAACTTGTAGGAACTGAAAGCGTATTCCCGACTCTCCCGATTTGAGAGTATGAGGATAATCTGCAAAAATCACAATGAGTTAAAAGCATGCCGTTAAAGGGTGAAAATCCAAACCATCCCCGAAATAACCCCGTAGGCGGCACGAACACCTCGCACGGCACCAATGTAACTTGTAGGAACTGACCGCGTAGTCCCGAGTCTCCCGGTTTGAGAGTATGACGATAATTTGCAAAAATCACACTTAGAGTTAAAAACATGCCGTTAAAGGTTGAAAACCCAAACCAGCCCCCAAACGACCCCGTAGGGGTGGCACGAACACCTATCTCGGGACCAACGTAACTTGTAGGAACTGAAAGCGTAGTCCTGGGTCTCCCGGTTTGAGAGTATGACGATAATTTGTAAAAATCACACTTAGACTTAAAAACAAGCCCTCAAAGGTTGAAAACCCAAACCAACCCCCAAATGACCCCGTACGAGGCACGAACACCTCGCACGGGACCAATGTAACTTATAGGAACTGACCGCCTTGTCCCCGATCTCCCGATTTGAGAGTATGACGATAATTTGCAAAAATCACACTTTGACATAAAACATGCCGTTAAAGGATGAAAACCCAAACCAGCCCACAAATCACCCCGTAGGCGACACGAACACCACGCACGGAACCAATGTAACTTGTAGGAACTGACAGCGTAGTCCCGCGTCTCTCGGTTTGAGAGTATGACGATAATCTGCAAAAATCACATTTAGAGTTAAAAACATACCGTTAAAGGGTGAAAACCCAAACCAGCCGCCAAACGACCCCGTAGGAGGCACAAACATCTTGCACTGGACAAATGTAAATTGTAGGGACGGACCACGTAGTCCCAGGTCTCCCGATTTGAGAGTTTGACGATAATTTTTAAAAATCACACCTAGACTTAAAAACAAGTCGTTAAAGGGTGAAAAGCCAAATCAGCACCCAAACGACCCTGTAGGGGGCACAAACATCTCGCACGGGACCAATGTAACTTTTAGGAACTGACCATGTACTCCTGGATCTCCCGGTTTGAGAGTATGACGATAATTTGCAAAAAATCACACTTAGAGGTAAAATATGCCGTTAAAGGTTGAAAACCCAAACCAGCACCCAAACGACCCCGTAGAAGGCATGAATACCTCGCACGGGAACAATGTAACTTGTAGGAAATGACCGCGTAGTCCCGGCTCTCCAGATTTGAGAGTATGATGATAATTTGCAAAAATCACACTTAGAGTTAAAAACATGTCGTTAAAGGGTGAAAACCCAAACCAGCCCCCAAACGACCCGGTAGGGGGCACGGAAACCTCCCACAGGACCAATGTAACTTGTATGAACAGACCGCGTAGTCTCGGGTCTCCCGGTTTTAGAGTATGACAATAATTTGCAAAAATTACACTTATAGTTAAAAATATGCCGTTAAAGGGTGAAAACCCAAACCAGCCCCCAAACGACCTCGTAAGGGGCACGAACACCTCGCACGGGATGAATGTAACTTATAAGAACTGGCCGCATAGTCCCGGGTCTCCCGGTTTGAGAGTATGACAATAATCTGTAAAAATCACACTTAGAGTTAAAAACATGATGTTAATGGGTGAAAACCCAAACCAACCCCCAAACGACCCCGTAGGAGGTACGAACACCTCGCACGGGACCAATTTAACTTGTAGGAACTCACCGCGTAGTCCTAGGTCTCTCGGTTTTAGTGTCTGACGATAATCTGTGAAAATCACACTTAGAGTTAAAAACATGCCGTTAAAGGTTGAAAACCCAAACCAACCCCCAAACGACCCCGTAGGGGTGGCACGAACACCTATCTCGGGACCAACGTAACTTGTAGGAACTGAAAGCGTAGTCCTGGGTCTCCCGGTTTGAGAGTATGACGATAATTTGTAAAAATCACACTTAGACTTAAAAACAAGCCGTTAAAGGGTGAAAACCCAAACCAACCCCCAAATGACCCCGTACGAGGCACGAACACCTCGCACGGGCCCAATGTAACTTATTGGAACTGACCGCGTAGTCCCCGGTCTCCCGATTTGAGAGTATGACGATAATTTACAAGAATCACACTTAAAGTTAAAGACATGCCGTCAAAGGGTGAAAACCCAAACCAGCCCCCAAACGACTCCGTATGAGGCACGAACACCTCGCACGGGACCATGTGACTTATAGAAACTGATCGCATAGTCCCGTATCTCCCGGTTTTAGAGTATGACGATAATTTGTAAAAATCACACTTTGACATAAAACATGCCATTAAAGGATGAAACCCCAAACCAGCCCACAAATGACCCCGTAGGGGGCACGAACACCTCGTACGGGACCAATGTAACTTGTAGTTACTGACAGCGTAGTGTCGCGTCTCTCGGTTTAAGAGAATGATGATAATCTGCAAAAATCACACTTAGAGTTAAAAACATGTCGTTAAAGGATGAAAACCAAAACAAGCCCCCAAACGACCCCGAAGGAGGCACAAACATCTCGCGCAGGACAAATGAAACTTGTAGGGACACACCGCGTAGTCTCGGGTCTCCCGATTTGACAGTATGCCGACAATTTATAAAAATTGCACTTAGACTTAATACAAGCCGTTAAATGGTGAAAAGTCAAATCATCCCCCAAACGACCCCGTAGGGGGCATGAACACCTTGCACGGGACCAATGTAACTTTTAGGAACTGACTGCGTACTCCCGGGTCTCCCGGTTTGAGAGTGTGATGATAATTTCCAAAAATCACACTTAGAGTTAAAAATATGCCGTTAAAGGGTGAAAACTCAAACCAACCCCCAAACGACCCCGTAAGAGGCACGATCACCTCTCACCGGACCAATGTAACTTGTAAGAACTGACCGCGTAGTCCCGGGTCACAACACTTAAGAATATGATGATAATTTGGAAAAAATACATTTAGAGTTAAAAATATCCCGTTAAAGGATGAAAACAAAAACCAGCCCCCAAACGACGTCGTAGGGGGCACGAACACCTCGCACAGGACCAATGTAACTTGGAGGAACTGATCGCGTAGTCCCGGGTCACCCTATTTTAGAGTATGATAATAATCTGCAATACTCACACTTATAGTGAAAAACATGCTGTGAAAGGGTGAAAACCCAAACCAGCCCCCAAATGACCCCGTAGGGGGCACGAACACCTCGCACATGGCCAATGTAACTTGTAGGAACTGACCGCGTAGTCCTGGATCTCTCAGTTTGAGAGCATGACGATAATTTGCAAAAATCACACTTAGAGTTAAAAACGTGCCGTTAAAGGGTGAAAACCCAAACCAGCCCCCAAACGACCCCGTAGGAGGCACGAACACCTCGCACGGGACCAATGTAACTTGTAGGAATTGATCGCGTAGTCTCAGGTCTCCCTGTTTGAGAGTATGACGATAATCTGCAAAACTCACACTTAGAGTTAAAAACATGCCGTTCAAGGGTGAAAACCCAAACCAGCCCCCAAACGACCCCGTAGGGGGCACGAACACCTCGCACGGGACCAATGTAACTTATAATAACTGACCGCATAGTCTCGGGTCTCCCAATTTTAGAGTATGACAATAATTTTCCAAAATCACACTTAGAGTTGAAAACATGCCGTTAAAGGGTGAAAACCCAAACTAGTCCCCAAACGACCCCGTAGGAGGCACGAACACCTCGCATGGGACCAATGTAACTTGTAGGAACTGACCGCGTAGTCTCGGGTCTCCCGGTTTGAGAGTGTGACAATAATTTGCAAAAATCACACTTAGAGTTAAAAACATGTCGTTAAAGGGTGAATATCAAAACTATCCCCCAAACGACCCTGTAGGGGGCTTGAACACGTCTCACGGGTCAAACGTTACTTGTAGGAACTCATCGCATAGTCTCAGGTCTCCCTGTTTGAGAGTATGACGATGATCTACAAAACTCACACTTAGAGTTAAAAACATGCCGTTAAAGGGTGAAATCCCAAACCAGCCCCCAAACGATCCCGTAGGGGGCACGGACACCTCGCACATGACTAATGTAACTTATAGGAACTGACCGCGTAGTCCCGGGTCTCCCGGTTTGAGAGTATGACAATAATTTGCAAAAATCACACTTAGAGTTAAAAAGATGCCATTAAAGGGTGAAAACTCAAACCATCCCCCAAACGACCCCGTAGGGGGCACGAACACCTCGCACGGGACCAATGTAACTTGTAGGAACTGACCACGTAGTCCCGGGTCTCCCAGTTTTGGAGTATGAAGATAATTTTCAAAAATCACACTTAGAGTTAAAAACATGCCGTTAAAGGGTGAAAACTCAAACCAGTCCCCAAATGACCCCGTAGGAGGCACGAACACCTCGCACGGGACCAATGTAACTTGTTGGAACTAACCGTGTAGTATCGGGTCTCCCGGTTTGAGAGTATGATAATAATTTGCAAAAATCACACTTAGAGTTAAAAACATGTCGGTAAAGGGTGAAAATCCAAACCAGCCCCCAAACGACCCTGTAGGGGGCTAGAACACGTCGGACGGGACAAACCTAACTTGTAGGAACTGATCGCGTAGTCTCGGCTCTCCCTGTTTGAGAGTATGACGCTAATCTGCAAAACTCACACTTAGAGTTAAAAACATGCCGTTAAAGGGTGAAAACCCTAACCAACACCCAAACGACCCCGTAGGAGGCAGGAAAACCTCGCACGGGACCAATGTACCTTGTAGGAACTCACCGCGTAGTCCCGGGTCACAACACTTAAGAATATGATTATAATTTGCAAAAAATAAATTTAGAGTTAAAAATATCCCGTTAAAGAGTGAAAGCACATACCAACTCCCAAACGACCTCGTAGGGGCACGAACACCTCGTACGGGACCAATGTAACTTGTAGGAACTGATCGCGTAGTCCCGGGTCACCCTATTTTAGAGTATGATGATAATCTGCAATACTCACACTTATAGTAAAAAACATGCTGTGAAAGGGTGAAAACCCAAACCAACCCCCAAATGACCCCGTAGGGGGCACGAACACCTCGCACAGGACCAATGTAACTTGTAGGAACTGAGAGCGTTGTCCCGAGTCTCCCAATTTTAGAGTATGACGATAATTTACAAATATCGCACTTAGAGTTAAAAACATGCCGTTAAAGGGTGAAAACACAAACCAGCCCCCAAATGAAATCCAAACCAACCCCCAAACGGCCCTGTAGGGGGCACGAACACCTCGCACGGGACCAATGTAACTTATATAAAATGACCGCGTAATCACGAGTCTCCCGGTTTGAGAGTATGACGATAATTTTCAAAAATCACACTTAGAGTTTAAAACATGTCGTTAAAGGGTCAAAACACAAACCAGCCCCCAAACGACCCCGTAGGAGGCACGAAGACCTTGCACGGGACCAATGTAACTTATAGAAACTGACCGCATAGTCCCGTGTCTCCCAGTTTGAGAGTATGTCGATAATCAACAAAAATCACACTTAGAGTTCAAAACATGCTGTTAAGGGTGAAAACCCAAACCAACCCCCAAACGACCCCGTAAGAGGCCCGATCACCTCTCACCGGACCAATGTAACTTGTAAGAACTGACCGCGTAGTCCCGGGTCACAACACTTAAGAATATGATGATAATTTGCAAAAAATACATTTAGAGTTAAAAATATCCCGTTAAAGGATGAAAACAAAAACCAGCCCCCAAACGACCTCGTAGGGGGCACGAACACCTCGCACAGGACCAATGTAACTTGGAGGAACTGATCGCGTAGTCCCGGGTCACCCTATTTTAGATTATGATGATAATCTGCAATACTCACACTTATAGTGAAAAACATGCTGTGAAAGGGTGAAAACCCAAACCAGCCCCCAAATGACCCCGTAGGGGGCACGAACACCTCGCACATGGCCAATGTAACTTGTAGGAACTGACCGCGTAGTCCTGGATCTCTCGGTTTGAGAGCATGACCATAATTTGCAAAAATCACACTTAGAGTTAAAAACGTGCCGTTAAAGGGTGAAAACCCAAACCAGCCCCCAAACGACCCCGTAGGAGGCACGAACACCTCGCACGGGACCAGTGTAACTTGTAGGAATTGATCGCGTAGTCTCAGGTCTCCCTGTTTGAGAGTATGACGATAATCTGCAAAACTCACACTTAGAGTTAAAAACATGCCGTTCAAGGGTGAAAACCCAAACCAGCCCCCAAACGACCCCGTAGGGGGCACGAACACCTCGCACGGGACCAATGTAACTTATAATAACTGACCGCATAGTCCCGGGTCTCCCAATTTTAGAGTATGACAATAATTTTCCAAAATCACACTTAGAGTTGAAAACATGCCGTTAAAGGGTGAAAACCCAAACTAGTCCCCAAACGACCCCGTAGGAGGCACGAACACCTCGCATGGGACCAATGTAACTTGTAGGAACTGACCGCGTAGTCTCGGGTCTCCCGGTTTGAGAGTGTGACAATAATTTGCAAAAATCACACTTAGAGTTAAAAACATGTCGTTAAAGGGTGAATATCAAAACTATCCCCCAAACGACCCTGTAGGGGGCTTGAACACGTCGCACGGGTCAAACGTTACTTGTAGTAACTCATCGCATAGTCTCAGGTCTCCCTGTTTGAGAGTATGACGATGATCTACAAAACTCACACTTAGAGTTAAAAACATGCCGTTAAAGGGTGAAATCCCAAACCAGCCCCCAAACGATCCCGTAGGGGGCACGGACACCTCGCACATGACTAATGTAACTTATAGGAACTGACCGCGTAGTCCCGGGTCTCCCGGTTTGAGAGTATGACAATAATTTGCAAAAATCACACTTAGAGTTAAAAAGATGCCGTTAAAGGGTGAAAACTCAAACCATCCCTCAAACGACCCCGTAGGGGGCACGAACACCTCGCACGGGACCAATGTAACTTGTAGGAACTGACCACGTAGTCCCGGGTCTCCCAGTTTTGGAGTATGAAGATAATTTTCAAAAATCACACTTAGAGTTAAAAACATGCCGTTAAAGGGTGAAAACTCAAACCAGTCCCCAAATGACCCCGTAGGAGGCACGAACACCTCGCACGGGACCAATGTAACTTGTTGGAACTAACCGTGTAGTCTCGGGTCTCCCGGTTTGAGAGTATGATAATAATTTGCAAAAATCACACTTAGAGTTAAAAACATGTCGGTAAAGGGTGAAAATCCAAACCAGCCCCCAAACGACCCTGTAGGGGGCTAGAACACGTCGGACGGGACAAACCTAACTTGTAGGAACTGATCGCGTAGTCTCGGCTCTCCCTGTTTGAGAGTATGATGCTAATCTGCAAAACTCGCACTTAGAGTTAAAAACATGCCGTTAAAGGGTGAAAACCCTAACCAACACCCAAACGACCCCGTAGGAGGCAGGAAAACCTCGCACGGGACCAATGTAACTTGTAGGAACTCACCGCGTAGTCCCGGGTCACAACACTTAAGAATATGATTATAATTTGCAAAAAATAAATTTAGAGTTAAAAATATCCCGTTAAAGAGTGAAAACACATACCAACTCCCAAACGACCTCGTAGGGGCACGAACACCTCGTACGGGACCAATGTAACTTGTAGGAACTGATCGCGTAGTCCCGGGTCACCCTATTTTAGAGTATGATGATAATCTGCAATACTCACACTTATAGTAAAAAACATGCTGTGAAAGGGTGAAAACCCAAACCAACCCCCAAATGACCCCGTAGGGGGCACGAACACCTCGCACAGGACCAATGTAACTTGTAGGAACTGAGAGCGTTGTCCCGAGTCTCCCAGTTTTAGAGTATGACGATAATTTACAAATATCGCACTTAGAGTTAAAAACATGCCGTTAAAGGGTGAAAACACAAACCAGCCCCCAAATGAAATCCAAACCAACCCCCAAACGGCCCTGTAGGGGGCACGAACACCTCGCACAGGACCAATGTAACTTATATAAAATGACCGCGTAATCCCGAGTCTCCCGGTTTGAGAGTATGATGATAATTTTCAAAAATCACACTTAGAGTTTAAAACATGTCGTTAAAGGGTCAAAACACAAACCAGCCCCCAAACGACCCCGTAGGAGGCACGAAGACCTTGCACGGGACCAATGTAACTTATAGAAACTGACCGCATAGTCCCGTGTCTCCGATTTGAGAGTATGACAATAATTTGCAAAAATCACACTTAGAGTTAAAAACATGCCGTTAAAGGATTAAAATCCAAACCAGCCCCCAAACGACCCTGTAGGGGGCCCGAACACCTTGCACGGTACGAATGTAACTTATAGGAACTGATCGCGTAGTCTCGGGTCTCTCGATTTCAGAGTATGACGATAATTTGCAAAAATCACACTTAGAGTTAAAAATATGCCATTAAGGGGTGAAAACCCAAACTAGCCCCCAAACGACCTCGTATGGGGGACGAACACCTCGAACGGGAACAATTTAACATGTAGGAACTGACCGCGTAGTCCTGGGTCTCCCAGTTTGAGAGTATAACGATAATCTGCAAAAATCAGAGTTAGAGTTAAAAACATGCCATTAAAAGGTTAAAACCCAAACCAGCCCCCAAATGACCCCGTAGGGGTGGCACGAACACCTCGAACAGGACCAATGTAACTTGTAGGAACTCAAAGCTTAGTCCCGGGTCTCCCGGTTTGAGAGTATGACGATTATTTGTAAAAATCACACTTAGACATAAAAACAAGCCGTTAAAGGGTGAAAACCCAAACCAACCCCAAACGACCCCGTACGAGACACGAACACCGCGCACGGGACCAATGTAACTCATAGCAATTGACCGCGTAGTCCCCGGTCTCCCGATTTGAGAGTTTGACGATAATTAGCAAAAATTACAATTAGAGCTAAAGACATGCCGTTAAAGGGTGAAAACCCAAACCAGCACCCAAAGGACTCCGTAGGAGGCACGAACATCTGGCCTGGGACTAATGTAAGTTATAGAAACTGACCGCATAGTCTCGGGTCTCCCGGTATGAGAGTATGATGATAATTTGACAAAATCATACTTTGACTTAAAGTATGCCGTTAAAGGATGAAAACCCAAACCAGCACACAAACGACCCCGTAGGGGGCACGAACCCCTGGCACGGGACCAATGTGACTTGTAGGAACTGACCGCGTAGTCCCACGTCTCTCGATTTGAGAGTATGATGATAATCTATTAAAAAATCACACTTAGAGTTAAAAACATGCCGTTAAAGGGTGAAAACCAAAACCATCCCCCAAACGACCCCGTAGGAGGCACAAACATCTCGCGCGGGACAAATGTAACTTGTAGGGACAGACCGCATAGTCCCGGGTCTCCCGATTTAAGAGTATGACGATAATTTATAAAAATCACACTTAGACTTAAAAACAAGTCATTAAATGGTGAAAAGCCAAACCAGCCCCCAAACGACCCCGTAGGGGGCTCGAACACCTCGCACGGGACCAATGTAACTTGTAGGAAATGATCGCGTAGTCCCGGGTCTCCCGGTTTGAGAGTATGACTATAATTTTCAAAAATCACACTTAGAGTTAAAAACCTGCTGTTAAAGATTGAAAACCCAAACCAGCCCCCAAACGACCCCGTAGAAGGCACGAATACCTCGCACGGGACCAATGAAACTTGTAGGAAATGACCGCGTAGTCCCGGGTCTCCCGATTTGAGAGTATGACGATAATTTGCAAAAATCAGACATAGAGTTAAAAACATGTCGTTAAAGGGTGAAAACCCCAACCAGCCCCCAAACGACCCCGTAGCGGGCACGGACACCTCGCACAGGACCAATGTAAGTTGTAGCAACTGACCGGGTAGTCCCGGGTCTCCCGGTTTGAGAGTATGATGACAATTTGTAAAAATTACACTTAGAGTTAAAAATATGCCGTTAAAGGGTGAAAACCCAAACCAGCCCCCAAACGACCTCGTAGGGGGCACGAACACCTCGCACAGGACCAATATAATTTATAAGAACTGACTGCTTAATCTCGGGTCTGCCGATTTGAGAGTATGATGTTAATCTGATAAAAATCACACTTAGAGTCAAAAACATGTTGTTAAAGGGTGAAAACCCAAACCAACAACCAAACGACCCCTTAGGAGGCACGAACACATTGCACGAGACCAATGTAACTTGTAGGAACTGACCGCATAGTCCCGGGTCACAACACTTAAGAATATGATGATAATTTGCAAAAATTACATTTAGAGTTAAAAATGTGCCGTTAAAGGGTGAAAACACAAACCAGACCCCAAACGACCTCGTAGGGGCACGAACACCTCGCGCGGGACCAATGTAACTTGTAGGAACAGATTGCGTAGTCCCGGGTCTCCCTATTTTAGAGTATGATGATAATCTGCAATACTGACACTTATAGTTAAAAACATGATGTGCAAGGGTGAAAACCCATACCAGCCCCCAAACGACCCCCCCAGGGGGCACGAACACCTCGCACAGGACCAATGTAACTTGAAGGAACTGATTGTGTTGTCCCAGGTCTCCCGGTTTGAGAGTATGACGATAATTTGCAAAAATCACACTTAGAGTTAAAAAGATTCCGTCAACCGGTGAAAACTCAAACCAGCCCCCAAACGACCCCGTAGGAGGCACGAACACCTCCCACGGGACCAATGTAACTTGTAGGAACTCATCGCGTTGTCTCGGGTCTCCCGGTTTGAGAGTATGAGGATAATTTCCAAAACTCACACTTAGTGTTAAAAACAAGCCGTTAAAGGGTGAAAATCCAAACCAGCCCCCAAACGACCCCGTAGGGGGCACGAACACCTCGCACGGGATCAACGTAACTTGTAGGAACCGACCGCATAGTCCCGGGTCTCTCGGTTTTAGAGTATGATGATAATTTACCAAAATCACACTTAGAGTTAAAAACATGCCGTTAAGGGGTGAAAACCCAAACCAGTCCCCAAACGACCCCGTAGGAGGCACAAACACCTCGCACAGGACCAATGTAACTTGTAGGAACTGACCGCGTAGTCCCGGGTCTCCCAATTTGAAAGTATGACCATAATTTACAAAAATCACACGTAGAGTTAAAACATGCCGTTAAAGGGTGAAAACCTAAACCAGCCCCCAAACGACCCCGTAAGAGGCACGAACACCTCGCACGGGACCAATGTAACTTGTAGGAACTGACCGCGTAGTCTCGGGTCTCCCGGTTTGAGAGTATGACAATAATTTTCAAAAATCACACTTAGAGTTAAAAACATGTCGTTAAAGGGTGAAAATCAAAACCAGCCCCCAAATGACCCTGTAGGGGGCATGAACACGTCGCACGGGACCAACGTAACTTGTAAGAACTGATCGCGTAGTCTCGGGTCTCCCTGTTTGAGAGTATGACGATAATCAGCAAAACTCACACTTAGAGTAAAAAACAAGTCGTTAAAGGGTGAAAACACAAACCAGCCCCCAAACGACCCCGTAGGGGGCACGAACACCTCGCACATTACCAATGTAACTTATAGGAACTGATCGCAGAGTCCCGGGTCTCCCGGTTTGAGATTACGATGAGAATTTTCATAAATCACACTTAGAGTTAAAAACATGCCGTTAAAGGTTAAAAACACAAACCAGCCCCCAAACGACCCTATAGAAGGCACGAATACCTTGCACGGGACCAATGTAACTTATTGGAAATGACCGTGTAGTCTCGGGTCTCTCGATTTGAGAGTATGATGATAATTTGTAAAAATCACACTTAGAGTTAAAAACATGCCATTAAAGGGTGAAAACCCAAACCAGCCCCCAAATGACTCCGTAGGAGGCACAAACATCTCGCCCGGGACCAATGTAACTTATAGAAACTGACCGCATAGTCCAGGGTCTCCCGGTATGAGAGTATGATGATAATTTGCAAAAATCACACTTTGACATAAAACATGTCGTTAAAGGATAAAAACCCAAATCAGCCCACAAACGACCCCGTATGGGGCACGAACACCTCGCACGGGACAAATGTAACTTGTAGGAACGGATCGCGTTATCCCGCATCTCCCGGTTTGAGAGTATGACGATAATCTGTAAAAATCACACTTAGAGTTAAAAACATGCCGTTAAAGGGTGAAAACCTAAACCATCCCCCAAACGACCCAGTAGGAGGCACAAACACCTCACGCGGGACAAATGTAACTTGTAGGGACAAATCGCGTAGTCCCGGGTCTCCCGATTTGAGAGAATGACGATAATTTATAGAAATCACACTTAGACTTATAAACAAGTCGTTAAAGGGTGAAAAGCCAAACGAACCCCCAAACGACCCCGTAGGGGGCACGAACACCTCGTACGGGACCAATCAAACTTGTAGGAACTGACCGCGTAGTCCCGGGTCTCCCGTTTTGAGAGTATGATGATAATTTTCAAAAATTACACTTAGAGTTAAAAATATGCCGTTAAAGGGTGAAAACCCAAACCAGCCACCAAACGACCTCGTAGGGGGCACGAACACCTCGCACGGGACCAATATAACTTGTAAGAACTGACCGCTTAGTCCCGGGTCTCCCGGTTTGAGAGTATGACGTTAATCTGCAAAAATCACACTTAGAGTAAAAAACATGCTATTAAAGGGTGACAACCCAAACCAACCCCCAAACGACCCCTTAGGAGGCACGAACACATTGCACGGGACCAATGTAACTTGTAGGAACTGATCGCGTAGTCCCGGGTCACAACACTTAAGAATATGATGATAATTTACAAAAATTACATTTAGAGTTAAAAACATGCTGTTAAAGGGTGAAAACACAAACCAGACCCCAAACGACCTCGTAGGGGCCGAACACCTCGCACGGGACCAATGTAACTTGTAGGAACTGAGCGCGTAGTCCCGGGTCTCCCTATTTTAGAGTATGATGATAATCTGCAATACTCACACTTGTAGTTAAAAACATGTCGTGAAAGGGTGAAAACCCATACCAGCCCCTAAACGACCCCGCAGGGGGCACGAACACCTCACACAAGACCAATGTAACTTGAAGGAACTGACCCCATTGTCCCAGGTCTCCCGGTTTGAGAGTATGACGATAATTTGCAAAAATCACACTTAGAGTTAAAAAGATTCCGTCAACCGGTGAAAACTCAAACCAGCCCCCAAACGACCCCGTAGGAGGCACGAACACCTCCCACGGGACCAATGTAACTTGTAGGAACTCATCGCGTTGTCTCGGGTCTCCCGGTTTGAGAGTATGAGGATAATTTCCAAAACTCACACTTAGTGTTAAAAACATGCCGTTAAAGGGTGAAAATCCAAACCAGCCCCCAAACGACCCCGTAGGGGGCACGAACACCTCGCACGGGATCAATGTAACTTGTAGGAACTGATCGCGAAGTCTCGGATCTCCCGGTTTGATAGTAAGACAATAATTTTCAAAAATCACACTTAGAGTTAAAAACATGTTGTTAAAGGGTGAAAATCCAAACCAGCCCCCAAACGACCCCGTAGGAGGCACGAATACCTCCCACGGGACCAATGTAACTTCTAGGAACTCATCGCGTTGTCTCGGGTCTCCCTGTTTGAGAGTATGAGGATAATCTCCAAAACTCACACTTAGAGTTAAAAACATGCCACTAAAGGGTGAAAATCCAAACCAGCACCCAAACGACCCCGTAGGAGGCACGAACACCTCGCACGGGACCAATGTAACTTGTAGGAACTGACCGCGTAGTCTCGGGTCTCTCGGTTTGAAAGTATGACTATAATTTACAAAAATCACAGTTAGAGTTAAAAACATGTCGTTAAAGGGTGAAAACACAAACCAGCCCCCAAACGACCCCGTAGGAGGCACGAACACCTCGCACGGGACCAATGTAACTTGTAAGAATTGATCGCGTAGTCTCAAGTCTCCCGGTTTGATAGTACAATGATAATTTGCAAAAATCACACTTAGAGTTAAAAACATGCTGTTAAAGGTCGAAAACCCAAACTAGCCCCCAAACGACCCTATAGAAGGCACGAATACCTTGCACGGGACCAATGTAACTTGTTGGAAATGACCGTGTAGTTTCGGGTCTCCCGATTTGAGAGTATTACGATAATTTGTAAAAATCACACTTAGAGTTAAAGACATGCCGTTAAAGGGCGAAAACCCAAACCAGCCCCCAAACGACTCCGTAGGAGGCACGAACATCTCGCCCGGGACCAATGTAACTTATAGAAACTGATCGTATAGTCCCGAGTCTCCCGGTTTGAGAGTATGATGATAATTTGCAAAAATCACACTTTGACATAAAACATGTCGTTAAAGGATAAAAACCCAGAACAGCCCACAAACGACCCCGTAGGAGGCACGAACACCTCGTACGGGACCAATGTAACTTGTAGGAACTGATCGCGTAGTCTCGGGTCTCCCTGTTTGAGAGTATGACGATAATCTGCAAAAATCACACATAGAGTTAAAAACATGCCGTTAAAGGGTGAAAACCCAAACCAGGCCCCAAACGACCCCGTAGGGGCACGAACACCTCACGCGGGACAAATGTAACTTGTAGGAACTGACCGTGTAGTACCGGGTCTCCCAGTTTTAGAGTATGACGATAATTTTCAAAAATCACACTTAGAGTTAAAAACATGTCGTTAAAGGGAGAACACCCAAACCAGTCCCCAAATGACCCCGTAAGAGGCACGAACACCTCGCACGGGACCAATGTAACTTGTAGGAACTAACCGTGTAGTCTCGGGTCTCCCGGTTTGAGAGTATCACAATAATTTGAAAAAATCACACTTAGAGTTAAAAACTTGTCGTTAAAGGGTGAAAATCCAAACCAGCCCCCAAACGACCCTGTAGGGGGCTTGAACTCGTGTAACGGGACAAACCTAACTTATATTAACTGATCACGTAGTCTCGGGTCTCCCTTTTTAAGAGTATGACGATAATCTGCAAAACTCACACATAGAGTTAAAAACATTCCGTTAAAGGGTGAAAACCCAAACCAACACCCAAACGACCCCTTAGGAGGCACGAACACCTCGCACGGGACCAATGTAACTTGTAGGAACTGATCGCGTTGTCCCGGGTCACAACACTTAAGAATATGTTGATAATTTGCAAAAATTAAATTTTGAGTTAAAAATATCCCGTTAAAGGGTGAAAACACATACCAGCTCCCAAACGACCTCGTAGGGGCACGAACACCTCGTGCGGGCCCAATGTAACTTGTAGGAACTGATCGCGTAGTCCCGGGTCACCCTATTTTTTAGTAAGATGATAATCTGTAATACTCACAATTATAGTAAAAAACATGATGTGAAAGGGTGAAAACCCAAACCAGCCCCCAAATGACCCCGTAGGCTGAACGAACACCTCGCACAGGACCAATGTAACTTGTAGGAACTGACACCGTTGTCCCGAGTCTCCCAGTTTGAGAGTATGACGATAATTTGCAAAAATCACACTTAGAGTTAAAAACATGTCGTTAAAGGGTGAAAACACAAACCAGCCCCCAAATGAAATCCAAACCAGCCCACAAACGACCCTATAGGGGGCACGAACACCTCACACGGGACCAATGTAACTTATATGAAATGACAGCGTAATCCCAGGTCTCCCGATTTGAGAGTATGACGATAATTTGCAAAAATCACACTTAGAGTTAAAAACATGTCGTTAAAGGGTGAAAACCCAAACCAGCCCCCAAACGACTCCGTAGGAGGCACGAACATCTTGCCCGGGACCAATGTAACTTATAGAAACTGATCGTATAGTCCCGAGTCTCCCGGTTTGAGAGTATGATGATAATTTACAAAAATCACACTTTGACATAAAACATGTCGTTAAAGGATAAAAACCCAAACCAGCCCACAAACGACCCCGTAGGAGGCATGAACACCTCACACGGGACCAATGTAACTTTTATTAACTGATCGCGTAGTCTCGGGTCTCCCTATTTGAGAGTATGACGATAATCTGCAAAAATCACACATAGAGTTAAAAACATGTCGTTAAAGGGTGAAAATCCAAACCAGCCCCCAAACGACCCCGTAGGGGGCACGAACACCTCACGCAGGACAAATGTAACTTGTAGGAACTGACCGCGTAGTCCCGGGTCTCCCAGTTTTAGAGTATGATGATAATTTTCAAAAATCACACTTAGAGTTAAAAACATTCCGTTAATGGGTGAAAACCCAAACCAGTCCCCAAATGACCCCGTAGGAGGCACGAACACCTCGCACGGGACCAATGTAACTTGTAGGAACTAACCGTGTAGTCTCGGGTCTCCCGATTTGAGAGTATGACAATAATTTGAAAAAATCACACTTAGAGTTAAAAACATGTCGTTAAAGGGTGAAAATCCAAACCAGCCCCCAAACGACCCTGTAGGGGGCTCGAACACGTCGGACGGGACAAACCTAACTTGTAGGAACTGATCGCGTAGTCTCGGGTCTCCCTATTTAAGAGTATGACGATAATCTGCAAAACTCACACTTAGAGTTAAAAACATTCCGTTAAAGGGTGAAAACCCAAACCAACACCCAAACGACCCCGTAGGAGGCACGAACACCTCGCACGGGACCAATGTAACTTGTAGGAACTGACCGCGTAGTCCCGGGTCACAACACTTAAGAATATGTTGATAATTTGCAAAAAATAAATTTAGAGTTAAAAGTATCCCGTTAAAGGGTGAAAACACATACCAGCTCCCAAACGACCTCGTAGGGGCACGAACAGCTCGTACGGGTCCAATGTAACTTGTAGGAACTGATCGCGTTGTCCCGGGTCACCCTATTTTAGAGTATGATGATAATCTGCAATACTCACACTTATAGTAAAAAACATGCTGTGAAAGGGTGAAAACCCAAACCAGTCCCCAAATGACCCCGTAGGGCGCACGAACATCTCGCACAGGACCAATGTAACTTGTAGGAACTGACACCGTTGTCCCGAGTCTCCCAGTTTGAGAGTATGACGATAATTTGCAAAAATCACACTTAGAGTTAAAAACATGCCATTAAAGGGTGAAAACACAAACCAGCCCCCAAATGAAATCCAAACCAGCCCCCAAACCACCCTGTAGGGGGCACGAACACCTCGCACGGGACCAATGTAACTTATATGAAATGACCGCGTAATCCCGGGTCTCTCGATTTGAGAGTATGACGATAATTTGCAAAAATCACACTTAGAGTTAAAAACATGTCGTTAAAGGGTCAAAACACAAACCAGCCCCCAAACGACCCCGTAGGAGGCACGAAGACCTTGCACGGGACCAATGTAACTTATAGAAACTGACCGCATACTCCCGTGTCTCCCGATTTGAGAGTATGACAATAATTTGCAAAAATCAGACTTAGAGTTAAAAACATGCCGTTAAAGGATTAAAATCCAAACCATCCCCCAAACGACCTTGTAGGGGGCACGAACACCTTGCACGGTACCAATGTAACTTATAGGAACTGATCGCGTAGTCTTGGGTCTCTTGGTTTCAGAGTATGACGATAATTTGCAAAAATCACACTTAGAGTTAAAAATATGCCGTTAAGCGGTGAAAACCCAAACTAGCCCCCAAACGACCTCGTATGGGGGACGAACACCTCGAACGGGAATAATTTAACATGTAGGAATTAACCGCGTAGTCCTGGGTCTCCTGGTTTGAGAGTATAACGATAATCTGAAAAAATCATAGTTAGAGTTAAAAACATGCCGTTAAAGGGTGAAAACCCATACCAGCCCCCAAATGACCTCGTAGGGGTGGCACGAACACCTCGCACAGGACCAATGTAACTTGTAGTAACTCAAAGCTTAGTCCAGGGTCTCCTGATTTGAGAGTATGACGATAATTTGTAAAAATCACACTTAGACTTAAAAACAAGCCGTTAAAGGGTGAAAACCCAAACCAACCCCCAAATGACCCCGTACGAGTCACAAACACCGCGCACGGGACTAATGTAACTCATAGCAACTGACCGTGTAGTCCCCGGTCTCCCGATTTGAGAGTATGACGATAATTCGCAAAAATTACAATTAGAGTTAAGGACATGCCGTTAAATGGTGAAAACCAAAACTAGCCCACAAACGACTCCGTAGGAGGCACGAACATCTCGCCTGGGACCAATGTAAGTTATAGAAACTGACCGCATAGTCTCGGGTCTCCCGGTATGAGAGTATGATGATAATTTGACAAAATCACATTTTGACTTAAAACATGCCATTAAAGGATGAAAACCCAAACCAGCACACAAACGACCCCGTAGGGGTCACGAACACCTCGCACGGGACCAATGTGACTTGTAGGAATTGACCGCGTAGTCCCACGTCTCTCGGTTGGAGAGTATGACGATAATCTATAAAAAAATCACACTTAGAGAGTTAAAAACATGCCGTTAAAGGGTGAAAACCTAAACCATCCCCCAAACAACCCCGTAGGCGGCACAAACATCTCGCGCGGGACAAATGTAACTTGTAGGGACAGACCGCGTAGTCCCGGGTCTCCCGATTTGAGAGTATGATGATAATTTATAAAAATCACACTTAGACTTAAAAATAAGTCGTTAAAGGGTGAAAAGCCAAACCAACCCCCAAACGACCCCGTAGGGAGCTCGAACACCTCGTACGGGACCAATGTAACTTGTAGGAAATGACCGCATAGTCCCGGGTCTCCCGGTTTGAGAGTATGACTATAATTTTCAAAAATCACACTTAGAGTTAAAAACCTGCCGTTAAAGATTGAAAACCCAAACCAGCCCCCAAACGACCCCGTAGAAGGCACGAATACCTCGCACGGGACCAATGAAACTTGTAATAAATGACCGCATAGTCCCGGGTCTCCCAATTTGAGAGTATGACGATAATTTACAAAAATGAAACATAGAGTTAAAAACATGCTTTTAAAGGGTGAAAACCCCAACCAGCCCCCAAACGACCCCGTAGCGGGCACGGACACCTCGCACAGGACCAATGTAAGTTGTAGGAACTGACCGCGTAGTCCCGGGTCTCCCGGTTTGAGAGTATGATGACAATTTGCAAAAATTACACTTAGAGTTAAAAATATGCCGTTAAAGGGTGAAAGCCCAAACCAGCCCCCAAACGACCTCGTAGGGGGTACGAACACCTCGCACGGGACCAATATAACTTATAAGAACTAACTGCTTAGTCTCGGGTCTCCCGGTTTGAGAGTATGATGTTAATCTGCAAAAATCACACTTAGAGTCAAAAACATGCTGTTAAAGGGTGAAAACCCAAACCAACCACCAAACGACCCCTTAGGAGGCACGAACACATTGCACGGGACCAATGTAACTTGTAGGAACTGACCGCGTAGTCTTGGGTCACAACACCTAAGAATATGATGATAATTTGCAAAAATTACATTTAGAGTTAAAAATATGCCGTTAAAGGGTGAAAACACAAACCAGACCCCAAACGACCTCGTAGGGGCACGAACACCTCGCGCGGGACCAATGTAACTTGTAGGAACAGATCGCGTAGTCCCGGGTCTCCCTATTTTAGAGTATGATGATAATCTGCAATACTCACACTTATAGTTAAAAACATGCAGTGCAAGGGTGAAAACCCATACCAGCCCCAAACGACCCCCCAGGGGGCACGAACACCTTACACAGGACCAATGTAACTTGAAGGAACTGACCGCGTTGTCCCAGGTCTCCCGATTTGAGAGTCTGACAATAATTTGCGAAAATCACACTTAGTGTTAAAAACATTCCGTTAAAGGGTGAAAACTCAAACCAACCCCCAAACGACCCCGTAGGAGGCACGAAGACCTCCCACGGGACCAATGTAACTTGTAGGAACTCATCGCGTTGTCTCGGGTCTCCCAGTTTGAGAGTATTAGGATAATCTCCAAAACTCACACTTAGAGTTAAAAACATGTCGTTAAAGGGTGAAAATCCAAACCAGCCCCCAAACGACCCTGTAGGGGGCTCGAACACGTCGGACGGGACAAACCTAACTTATAGGAACTGATCGCGTAGTCTCGGGTCTCCCTGTTTGAGAGTATGATGATAATCTGCAAAACTCACACTTAGAGTTAAAAACATGCCGTTAAAGGGTGAAAACCCAAACCAGTCCCCAAACGACCCCGTAGGAGGCACGAACACCTCGCACAAGACCAATGTAACTTGTAGGAACTGACCGTGTAGTCTCGGGTCTCCCTGTTTGAGAGTATGACGATAATCAGCAAAACTCACACTTAGAGTTAAAAACATGCCGTTAAAGGGTGTAAACACAAACCAGCCCCCAAACGACCCCGTAGGGGGCACGAACACCTCGCACATGGCCAATGTAACTTATAGGAACTTACCGCAGAGTCCCGGGTCTCCCGTTTTGAGAGTACGATGAGAATTTACAAAAATCACACTCAGAGTTAAAAACATGCCGTTAAAGGTTAAAAACCCAAACCAGCCCCCAAACGACCCTATAGAAGGCACGAATACCTTGCACGGGACCAATGTAACTTGTTGGAAATGACCGTGTAGTCTCGAGTCTCCCGATTTGAGAGTATGATGATAGTTTGCAAAAATCACAGTTAGAGTTAAAAACATGCCGTTAAAGGGTGAAAACCCAAACCAGCCCCCAAACGACTCCGTAGGAGGCACGAACATCTCGCCCGAGACCAATGTAACTTATAGAAACTGACCGCATAGTCCCGGGTCTCCCGGTATGAGAGTATGATGATAATTCGCAAAAATCACACTTTAACATAAAACATGTCGTTAAAGGATAAAAACCCAAATCAGCCCACAAACGACCCCGTAGCGGGCACGAACACCTCGCACGGGACCAATGTAACTTGTAGGAACTGATCGCGTTGTCCCGCATCTCCCGGTTTGAGAGTATGATGATAATCTGTAAAAATCACACTTAGAGTTAAAAACATGCCGTTGAAGGGTGAAAACCTAAATCATCCCCCAAAGGACCCAGTACGAGGCACAAACACCTCACGCGGGGAAAATGTAACTTGTAGGGACAGACTGTGTAGGCCCGGGTCTCCCGATTTGAGAGAATGACGATAATTTATAGAAATCACACTTAGACTTAAAAATAAGCCGTTAAAGGGTGAAAAATCAAACCAGCCCCCAAACGACCCCGTAGGGGGCACGAACACCTCATACAGGACCAATGTTACTTGTAGGAACTGACCGCGTAGTCCCGGGTCTCCCGGTTTGAGAGTACGACGATAATTTTCAAAAATCACAATTAGAGTTAAAAACTTGCCGTTAAAAGGTGAAAACCCAAACCAGCCCCCAAACGACCCCGTAGGGGGCACGAACACCTCGCACGGGACTAATGTAACTTGTAGGAAATGACCGCGTAGTCCCGGGTCTCCCGATTGGAGAGTATGACGATAATTTTCAAAAATCACACTTTGTGTTAAAAATATTCCGTTACAAGGTTAAAACTCAAACCAGCCCCCAAACGACCCTATAGAAGGCACGAATACCTTGCACGGGACCAATGTAACTTGTTGGAAATGACCGTGTAGTCTCGGGTCTCCCGATTTGAGAGTATGACGATAATTTGCAAAAATCACACTTAGAGTTAAAAACATGTCGTTAAAGCACGAAAACCCAAACCAGCCCCCTAACGCCTCCGTAGGAGGCACGAACATCTCGCTCGGGACCAATGTAACTTATAGAAACTGACCGCATAGTCCCGGATCTCCCGGTATGCGAGTATGATGATAATTAGCAAAAATCACACTTTGACATAAAACATGTCGTTAAAGGATAAAAACCCAAATCAGCCCACAAATGACCCCGTATGGGGCACGAACACCTCGCACGAGACCAATGTAACTTGTAGGAACTGATCGCGTTATCCCGCATCTCCTGGTTTGAGAGTATGATGATAATCTGTAAAAATCACACTTAGAGTTAAAAACATGCCATTAAAGGGTGAAAACCTAAACCATCCCCCAAACGACCCAGTAGGAGGCATTAACACCTCACGCGGGACAAATGTAACTTGTAGGGACAGACCGCGTAGTCCCGGGTCTCCCGATTTGAGAGTATGACGATAATTTATAAAAATCACACTTAGACTTAAAAACAAGCCGTTAAAGGGTGAAAAGCCAAACCAGCCCCCAAACGACCCCGTAGGGGGCACGAACACCTCGCACGGGACCAATGTAACTTTTAGGAACTAACCGCGTAGTTCCGGGTCTCCCGGTTTGAGAGTATGACGATAATTTTCAAAAATCACACTTAGAGTTAAAAACATGCTATTAAAGAGTGAAAACCCAAACTAGCCCACAAACGACCCTCTAGAAGGCACGAATACCTCACACGGGATCAATGTAACTTGTAGGAACTAACCGCGTAGTCCCGGGTCTCCCGGTTTGAGAGTATGACGATAATTTTCAAAACTTACACTTAGAGTTAAAAATATGTCGTTAAAGGGTGAAAACCCAAACCAGCCACCAAACGACCTCGTAGGGGGAATAAACACCTCACACGGGACCAATACAACTTGTAAGAACTGATCGCTTAGTCCCGGGTCTTCCGGTTTCAGAGTATGACGTTAATCTGCAAAAATCACACTTAGAGTCAAAAACATATTGTTAAAGGGTGAAAACCCAAACCAACCCCCAAACGACCCCTTAGGAGGCACGAACACATTGCAAGGGACCAATGTAACTTGTAGGAACTGACCGCGTAGTCCCGGGTCACAACACTTAAGAATTTGATGATAATTTACAAAAATTACTTTTAGAGTTAAAAATATGTCGCTAAGGGGTGAAAACACAAACCAGACCCCAAACGACCTCGTAGGGGCACGAACACCTCGTACGGGACCAATGTAACTTGTAGGAACAGATCGCGTAGTCCCGGGTCTCCCTATTTTAGAGTATAATGATAATCTGCAATACTCACACTTATAGTTAAAAACATGTTATGAAAGGGTGAAAACCCATACTAGCCCCTAAACGACCCCGCAAGGGGCACGAACACCTCGCACAAGACCAATGAAACTTGAAGGAACTGACCGCATTGTCCCGGGTCTACCGGTTTGAGAGTATGATGATAATTTGCAAAAATCACACTTAGAGTTAAAAACATGCCGTTAAAGGGTGAAAACCCAAACCATCCCCCAAACGACCCCGTAGGGGCCGCGGACACCTCGCACAGGGCCAACGTAACTTATAGGAACTGACCGCATAGTCCCGGGTCTCCCAGTTTGAGAGTATGATGATAATTTGCAAAAATCACACTTACTGTTAAAAATATTCCTTTAAAGGGTGGAAACTCAAACCAGCCCCCAAACGACCACGTAGGAGGCACGAACACCTCCCACGGGACCAATGTAACTTGTAGGAACTCATCGCGTTATCTCGGGTCTCCCTATTTGAGAGTATGAGGATAATCTCCAAAACTCACACTTAGAGTTAAAAACATGCCGTTAAAGGGTGAAAATCCAAACCAGTCCCCAAACGACCCCGTAGGATGCACGAACATCTCGCACGGGACCAATGTAACTTGTAGGAACTGACCGCGTAGTCCCGGGTCTCCCGGTTTGAATGTATGACCATAATTTACAAAAATCACAGTTAGAGTTAAAAACATGCCGTTAAAGGGTGAAAACACAAACCAGCTCCCAAACGACCCCGTATGAGGCACGAACACCTCGCACGAGACCAATGTAACTTGTAGGAACTGATCGCGTAGTCTCGGGTCTCCCGGTTTGAGAGTATGACAATAATTTTCAAAAATCACACTTAGAGTTAAAAGCATGTCGTTAAAGGGTTAAAATCCAAACTAGCCCCCAAACGACCCTGTAGGGGGCTCGAACACGTCGCACGGGACCAACGTAACTTGTAGGAACTGATCGCGTACTCTCGGGTCTCCCTGTTTTAGAGTATGACGATAATTTGAAAAACTCACACTTAGAGTTAAAAACATTCCGTTAAAGGGTGAAAACTCAAACCAGCCCCCAAACGACCCCGTAGGGGGCGACCCCGTAGGGGGCCCGAACACCTCGCACGGGACCAATATAACTTATAGGAACTTATCGCGTAGTCCCGGGTCTCCCGATTTTAGAGTACGACGATAATTTACCAAAATCACACTTTGAGTTAAAAACATGCCGTTAAAGGGTGAAAACTCAAACCAGCCCCCAAACGACCCCATAGGAGGCACGAGCACCTCGCACGGGGCCAATGTAACTTGTAGGAACTCATCGCGTAGTCTCGGGTCTCCCTGTTTGAGTGTATGATGATAATTTTCAAAAATCACACTTAGGGTTAAAAACATGTCGTTAAAGGGTGAAAACCCAAACTAGTCCCCAAACGACCCCGTAGGAGGCAAGAACTCCTCGTACGGGACCAATGTAACTTGTAGGAACTAACCGCGTAGTCCCGGGTCTCCCGGTTTGAAAGTATGATGATAATTTACAAAAATCAGACTTAGAGTTAAAAACATGTCGTTAAAGGGTGAAAATATAAACCAGCCCCCAAACGACTCCGTAGGAGGCACGAACACCTCGCACGGGACCAATGTAACTTGTAGGAACTAACCGTGTAATCCAGGGTCTCCCGGTTTGAGAGTATGACGATAATTTGCAAAAATCAATCTTAGAGTAAAAAACAAGCCGTTAAAGGGTGAAAATCCAAACCAGCCCCCAAACCACCCCATAGGGGGCACGAACACTTCGCACGGGAACAATGTAACTTGTAGGAACTGACCGCGTAGTCCCGGGTCCTACCGGTTTGAGAGTACGATGATAAGTTACCAAAATCATACTTTTAGTTAAAAACATGGTGTTAAAGGTTGAAAACCCAAACCAGCCCCCAAACGACACTATAGAAGGCACGAATACCTTTCACGGGACCAATGTTACTTGTTGGAATTGATCGTGTAGTCTCGGGTCTCCCGATTTGAGAGTATGACGATAATTTGTAAAAATCACACTTAGAGTTAAAGACATGCCGTTAAAGGGTGAAAACCCAAACCAGCCCCCAAACGACTCCGTAGGAGGCACAAACATCCCGCCCGGGACCAATGTAAGTTATACAAACTGACCGCATAGTCCTGGGTCTCCCAGTTTGAGAGTATGATGATAATTTGCAAAAATCACACTTTGACATAAAACATGTCGTTAAAGGATAAAAACCCAAACCAGCCCATAAACGACCCCGTAGGGGGCACGAACACCTCGCACGGGACCAATGTAACTTGTAGGAACTGGTCGCGTTGTCCCGCATCTCCCGGTTTGAGAGGATGACGATAATCTGTAAAAATCACACTTAGAGTTAAAAACATGCTGTTAAAGGGTGAAAACCTAAACCATCCCCCAAACGACCCCGTAGGAGGCACAAACACCTCACGCGGGACAAATGTAACTTGTAGGGACACACCGCGTAGTCCCGGGTCTCCCGATTTGAGAGTATGAGGATAATTTATAAAAATCACACTTAGACTTAAAACAAGCCGTTAAAGGGTGAAAACCCAAACCAGCCCCCAAACGACCCCGTAGGAGGCACGAACACCTCGCACGGGACCAATATAACTTGTAGGAACTAACCGTGTAGTCCCTGGTCTCCCGGTTTGAGAGTATGACGATAATTTGAAAAAATCACACTTAGAGTTAAAAACTTGCTGTTAAAAGGTGAACACCCAAACCAGCCCCCAAACGACCCCGTAGGGGGCACGAACACCTCTCACGGGACCAATGTAACTTGTAGGAAATGACCGCGTAGTCCCGGGTCTCCCTATTGGAGAGTAGGATGATAATTTTCAAAAATCACACTTTGTGTTAAAAATATTCCGTTAAAGGGTGAAAACTCAAACCAGCTCCCAAACGACCCCGTAGGAGGCACGAACACCTCCCACGGGACCAATGTAACTTGTAGGAACTAATCACGTTGTCACGGGTCTCCCTGTTTGAGAGTATGACGATAATCTCCAAAACTCACACTTAGAGTTAAAAGTATGCCGTTAAAGGGGGAAAACCCAAACCAGCCCACAAACGACCTCGTAGGGGGCACGAACCTCGCAAGGGACCAATATAACTTGTAAGAACTGACCGCATAGTCTCGGGTCTCCCGGTTTAAGAGTATGATGATAATCTGCAAATAGCACACTTAGAGTTAAAAACCTACTGTTAAAGGGTGAAAATCGAAACCAACCCCTAATCGCGTAGTCCCGGGTCACAACACTTAAGAGTATGATGATAATTTGAAAAAATTACATTCAGAGTTAAAATATGCAGTTAAAGGGTTGAAACCCAAATTACCTCGTAGGGGGCACGAACACCTCGCACGGGACCAATGTAACTTGTAGGAACTGATCACGTAGTCCCGGGTCTCCCTATTTTAGAGTATGATGATAATCTGCAATACTCACACTTATAGTTAAAAACATGCAATGAAAGGGTGAAAACCCGTACTAGCCCCCAAACGACCCCGCAGGGGGCACGAACACCTCGCACAGCACCAATGTAACTTGAAGGAACTGATCGCATTGTCCCGGGTCTACCGGTTTGAGAGTATGACGATAATTTGCAAAAATCACACTTAGAGTTAAAAACAAGCCGTTAAAGGGTGAAAACCAAAACCAGCCCCCAAACGACCTCGTAGGGGGCGCGGACACCTCGCATAAGACCTATGTAACTTATAGGAACTGACCTCGTAGTCCCGGGTCTCCCTATTTGAGAGTATGATGATAATTTGCAAAAACCACACTTAGAGTAAAAAAATGTCGTTGAAGGGTAAAAATCCAAACCAGTCCCCAAACGACCGTATAGGGGGCACGAACACGTCACACGGGACCAACGTAACTTATTGGAACTGATCGCGTAGTCTCGGGTCTCCCTGTTTGAGAGTATGACGATAATCTCCAAAACTCACACTTAGAGTAAAAAACATGCTGTTAAAGGGTGAAAACCCAAACCAGCCCCCAAACGACCCCGTAGGGGGCACGAACACCTCACACGGGACTAATGTAACTTGTAGGAACTGATCGCGTAGACCCAGGTCTCCCAGTTTTAGAGTATGACGATAATTTTCTAAACTCACACTTAGAGTTAAAAACATGCCGTTAAATGGTGAAAACCCAAACCAGTCCCCAAACGACCCCGTAGGAGGCACGACCACCTCGCACGGGACCAATGTAACTTATAGGAATTGATCGTGTAGTCTCGGGTCTCCCGGATTGAGAGTATGACGATAATTTACAAAAATCACACTTAGAGTAAAAAACATGTCGTTAAAGAGTGAGACACAAACCAGCCCCCAAACGACCCCGTAGGAGGCACGAACACCTCGTACGAGACCAATGTAACTTGTAGGAAGTGACCGCATAGTCTCGGGTCTCCCGGTTTTAGAGTATGATGATAATTTGCAAAAATCACACTTAGAGTTAAAAACATGCCGTTAAAGGGTGAAAACCCAAACCTGCACCGAAACGGTCCCGTAGGAGGCACGAACACCTTGCACGGGACCAATGTAACTTATAGGAACTGACCGCGTAGTCTCGGGTCTCCTGGTTTTAGAGAATGACTATAATTTGCAAAAATCACACTAAGTTAAATGCTTGTCGTTAAAGGGTGAAAACCCAAACCATACCCGTAGGTCGCACGAACACCTCGCACGGCACCAATGTAACCTGTAGGAACTGACCGCGTAGTCCTGGGTCTCCCAGTTTGAGAGTATGACGATAATTTGTAAAAATCACACTTAGACTTAAAAATAAGCCGTTAAAGGGTGAAAACCCAAAACAACACCCAAATAACCCCGTACGAGTCCCGAACACCTCGTACGGGACCAATGTTACTTATAGTTACAGACCGCGTAGTCCCCGACCTCCCAATTTGAGAGTATGACGATAATTTCCAAAAATCACACTTAGAGTTAAAGTCATGCCGTAATATGGTGAAAACCCAAACCAGCTCCCAAACGACTCCGTAGGAGGCACGAACACCTCGCACAGAATCAATGTAACTTATACAAAATGATCGCATAGTCCCGGGTCTCCCGATTTGAGAGTATGATTATAATTTGAAAAAATCACACTTTGACATAAAACATGCCGTTAAAGGATGAAAACCCAAACTAGCCCACAAACGACCCCGTAGGGGGCACGAACACCTCGCACGGGACTAATGTTACTTGTAGGAACTGACTGCGTAGTACCACGTCTCCCGATTTGAGAGTATGACGATAATCTACAAAAATCACACTTAGAGTTAAAAACATTTCGTTAAAGGGTGAAAAACCAAACCAACCCCCAAACGACCCTGTAGGAGGCATAAACATCTCGCACGGGACTTATGTAACTTATAGGGACTGACCGCGTAGTCCCGGGTCTCCCGATTTGAGAGTATGATGATAATTTATAAAAATCACACTTAGACATAAAAATAAGCCGTTAAAGGGTCAAAAGCCAAACCAGCCCCCAAACGACCTCTTAGGGGGCACGAACACCTCGCACGGGAAGAATGTAACTTGTAAGAACTGACCGCATAGTCCCCGGTCTCCCGATTTCAGAGTATGACAATAATTTGCAAAAATAACACTTAGATTTAAAAATATGTCGTTAAAGGGTGAAAATCAAAACAAGTCCCCAAACGACCCTGTAGGGTGCACGAACATGTCGCACGGGACCAACGTAACTTGTAGGAACTGATCGCGTAGTCTCGGGTCTCCCTGCTTGAGAGTATGACGATAATCTACAAAACTCACACTTAGAGATAAAAACATGCCGTTAATGGGTGAAAACACAAACTAGCCCCCAAACGACCTTGTAGGGGGCACGAACACCTCGCACGGGACCAATGTAACTTATAGGAACTGAACGCGTTGTCTCGGGTCTCACAATTTTAGAGTATGATGATAATCTGCAAAACTCACACTTTGAGTTAAAAACAAGCTGTTAAAGGTTGAAAACCCAAAACATCCCCCAAACGATCCCGTAGGGGGCACGAACACCTCTCACAGGACCAATGTAACTTATAGGAACAGACCGCGTAGTATCGTGTCTCCCGGTTTTAGAGTATGACGATAATTTGAAAAAATAACAATTAGAGTTAAAAACATGCCGTTAAAGGGTGAAAACCCAAACCAGTCCCCAAACGACCCCGTAGCAGGCACGAATACCTCGCGCGGGACCAATGTAACTTGTAGGAACTGATCGCGTGGTCCCGGGTCTCCCGGTTTTAGATTATGATGATAATTTTTCAAAATCACACTTAGAGTTAAAAACATGCCGTCGAAGGGTGAAAACCCAAACCTACACCGAAACGATCCCGTAGGAGGCACGAACACCTCGCACGGGACCAATGTAACTTGTAGGAACTGACCGCGTTGTCCCGGGTCTCCCGGTTTTAGAGTATGATGATAATTTTTCAAAATCACACTTAGAGTTAAAAACATGCCGTTAAAGGGTGAAAACCCAAACCTGCACCGAAACGATCCCGTAGGAGGCACGAACACCTCGCACGGGACCAATGTATCTTGTAGGAACTGACCGCGTAGTCTCGGGTCTCCCGGTTTGAGAGTATGACAATAATTTATAAAAATCACACTTAGAGATCAAAACATGCCGTTAAAGGGTGAAAATACCAACCAGCCACGAAACGACCCCGTACGAGGCACGAACACCACGCATGGGACCAATGTAACTTGTAGGAACTGACCGCGTAGTCTCGGGTCTCCCGATTAGAGAGTATGACCATAATTTGCAAATATCACACTTAGAGTTAAAAACATGATCTTAAAGGGTGAACATCAAAACCAGCCCCCAAACGACCCGGTAGGGGGCACGAACACCTCGCACGGGACCAACGTAACTTGTAGGAACTGAACGCATAGTCCTGTGTCTCCCTGTTTGAGACTATGACGATAATCTATAAAACTCACACTTAGAGTTAAAAACATGGCATTAAAGGGTTAAAACCCAAACCAGCCCCGAAACGACCCTGTAAAGGGCACGAACACCTCGCACGGGACCATTGTAACTCGTCGCAACTGACCACGTAGGCCCGGGTCTCTCGGTTTGAGAGTATGACGATAATTTGCAAAAATCACACTTAGAATTAAAAACATGTCGTTAAAGGGTGAAAACCCAAACCAGCCCCCAAACGACCCCGTTGGAGGCACGAACACCTCGCACGGGACCAATATAACTTCTAGAAACTCACCGCGTAGTCCCGGATCTCCCGGTATGAGTGTATGATAATAATTTTCAAAAATCAACACTTAAACATAAAAACAAGTCGTTAAAGGGTGAAAACCCAAACCACCACCCAAACGACCCCATAGGAGGAACGAACACCTTGCACCGGACCAATGTAACTTGTAGGAAGTGACAGCATAGTCCCGGGTCTCCCGGTTTGATATTATGATGATAATTTACAAAAATTACACTTAGAGTTAAAAATATGTCGTTAAAGGGTGAAAACACAAACCAGCCCCCAATAGACCTCATAGGGGGCACGAACACCTCGCACGGGACCAATGTAACTTGTAGGAACTGATCGCGTAGTCCCGGGTCTCCATGTTTGAGAGTATAACGATAATGTTTAAAACTCACACTTACAGTTAAAAACAAGCCGTTAATGGGAGAAAACCCTAACCAGCCCCCAAACAACCTCGTATGGGGCACGAACACCTCGCACGGGACAAATTTAACTTATAGGAACTAACAGCGTAGTCCCGAGTCTCCCAGTTTGAGACTATTAAGATAATTTACAAAAATCGCACTTAGAGTTAAAAACATGCTGTTTAAGGGTGAAAACCCAAACCAACCCCCAAACGACCCCGTAGGGGGCGCGACCACCTCGCACAGGACCAGTGTAACTTATAGGAACTGACCACGTAGTCCCGGGTCTCAGGGTTTGAGAGTATGATGATAATTTGCAAAAATTACACCTAGACTTAAAAATATGTCGTTAAGTGGTGAAAACACAAACCAGCCCCCAAACGACCTCGTAGGAGGCACGAACACCTCGCACAGGACCAAGGTAACTTATAGGAACCGATCGCGTAGTCCCGGGTCTCCCTATTTGAGAGTATGACAATAATCTAAAAAACTCACACTTAGAGTTAAAAACATGCCGTTAAAGGGTGAAAACCAAAACCAGCCCCCAAACGACCTCGTATGGGGCACGAATACCTCGCACGGGACCAATTTAACTTGTAGGAACTGACTGCGTAGTCCCGGGTCTCCCAGTTTGAGAGTATGACAATAATCTACAAAAATCCCACTTAGAGTTAAAAACATGTCGTTAAAGGGTGAAAACCAAAACCAGCCCCCAAACGACCCCGTAGAGGGCACGAACACCTCCCACGAGACCAATGTAACTTGTAGGAACTGACCGCGTAGTCTCGAGTCTCCCGGTTTGAGAGTATGATGATAATTTGACAAAATCACACTTAGAGTTTAAAACATGTCGTTAAAGGTCGAAAACCCAAACCAGCCCCCAAACGACCCCGTAGGAGGCACGAGCACCTCGCACGGGACCAATGTAACTTGTAGGAACTGATCGCATAGTCCCGGGTCTCCCGGTTTGAGAGTATAAAGATAATTTGCAAAAATCACACTTAGAGTTAAAAATATGACGTTAAAGGGGGAAAACCCAAACCAGCCCCCAAACGACCTCGTAGGGGGCACGAACACCTCGCACGGGACCAATGTAACTTGTAGGAACTGATCGCGTAGTTCCGGGTCTCCCTGTTTGAGAGTATGAAGATAATCTGTAAAACTCATGCTTATAGTTAAAAACATGCCGTTAAAGGGTGAAAACCCTAACCAGCCCCCAAACGACCTCGTATGGGGCACGAAACCCTTGCACGGGACAAATTTAACTTGTAGGAACTAACAGCGTAGTCCCGGGTCTCTCGGTTTGAGACTATAACGATAATTTGCAAAAATCACACTTAGAGTTAAAAACATGCCGTTAAAGGGTGAAAACCCAAACCAGCCCTCAAACGACCCCGTAGGGTGTGCAAACACCGCGCACAGGACCAATGTAACTTATAGGAACTGACCGCGTAGTCCCGAGTCTCCCGGTTTGAGAGTATGATGATAATTTGCAAAAATTACACTTAGAGTTAAAAATATGCCGTTAAATGGTGAAAACACAAACCAGCCACCAAACGACCTCGTAAGGGGCACGAACACCTCGCACGGGACCAATGTAACTTGTAGGAACCGATCGCGTAGTCTCGAGTCTCCCTATTTGAGAGTATGACAACAATCTGCAAAACTCACATTAAGAGTTAAAAACATGCCGTTAAAGGGTGAAAACCCTAACCAGCCCCCAAACGTCCTCGTTTGGGGCACGAATACCTCGCACGGGACCAATTTAACTAGTAGGAACTGACCGCATAGTCCCGGGTCTCCCGGTTTGAGAGTATGAGAATAATCTAAAAAAATCACACTTAGAGTTAAATACATGTCGTTAAAGGGTGAAATCCCAAACCAGACATCAAACGACCCCGTAGGGGGCACCAACACCTCCCACGGGACCAATGTAACTTGTAGGAACTAACCGCGTAGTCCCGGGTCTCCTGGTTTCAGAGTATGGGTATAATTTGCAAAAAATCAAATTTAGATTCAAAAATATGCCAATAAAGGGGGAAAACCCAAACTAGCCCCGAAACGACCCCGTAAGGGGCACGAATACCTCGTACGGGACCATTGTAACTCGTCACAACTGACCGCGTAGGCCCGGGTCTCCCGGTTTGAGAGTACGATGATAATTTGCAAAAATCACACTTACAATTAAAAACATGCCATTAAAGGGTGAAAACCCAAACCAGCACCCAAACGACCCCGCATAGAAACTCGCAGGGGACCAATGTAACTTGTAGAAACTCACCGCGTAGTCCCGAGTCTCCCGGTATGAGTGTATGACGATAATTTTCAAAAATAAACACTTAAACGTAAAAACAAGTCGTTAACGGGTGAAAACCCAAACCACCTCCCTAACAACCCCGTAGGGGGAATGAACACCTCGCACGGGACCAATGTAACTTGTAGGAAGTGACCGCGTAGTCTCGGGTCTCCCGGGTTGATATTATGACGATAATTTGCAAAATTACACTTAGAGTTAACAATATGTCGTTAAAGGGTGAAAACACAAACCATCCCCCACACGAACTCGTAGGGGGCACGAACACCTCGCACAGGACCAATGTAACTTGTAGGAACTGATCGCGTAGTCCCGGGTCTCCCTGTTTGAGAGTATGATGATAATCTGCAAAACTCACACTTATAGTTAAAAACATGCCGTTAACGGGTGAAAACCCTAACCAGCCCCCAATCGACCTCGTATGGGGCACGAACTCCTCGCACGGGACAAATTTAACTTGTAGGAACAGACAGTGTAGTCTCGGGTCTCTCGGTTTGAGACTATGACGATAATTTCCAAAAATCACATTTACAGTTAAAAACATGCCGTTAAAGGGTGAAAACGCAAACCAGCCCCCAAACGACCCCGAAGGGGGCGTGGACACCTCGTACAGGACCAATGTAACTTATAGGAACTGACCGCGTAGCCCCGGGTCTCTCGATTTGAGAGTATGATGATAATTTGCAAACATTACACTTAGAGTTAAAAATATGCCGTTAAAGGGTGAAAACACAAACCAGCCCCCAAACGACCTCGTAGCGGGCCCGAACACCTCGCACGGGACCAATATAACTTGTAAGAACCGATCACGTAGTCCTGAGTCTCCCTATTTGAGAGTATGATGATAATCTTTAAAACACACACTTAGAGTTAAAAACATGCCGTTAAAGGGTGAAAACAAAACCAGCCCCCAAACGACCTCGTATGGGGCACGAATATCTCGAACGGGACCAATTTAACTTGTAGGAAATGACCGCGTAGTCCCGGGTCTCCTGGCTTGAGAGTATGATAGTAATCTGCAAAAATCACACTTAGAGTTAAGAACATGCCGTTAAAGAGTGAAAACCCAAACCAGCCCCCAAACGACCCCGAAGGGGGTACGAACACCTCCCACGGGACCAATGTAACTTATAGGAACTGACCGCATAGTCCCGAATCTCCCGGTTTGAGAGTATGATGATAATTTGAAAAAATCACACTTAGAGTTAAAAACATGTTGTTAAAGGTCGAAAACCCAAACCAGCACCCAAACGACCCCGTAGGAGGCACGAACACCTCGCACGGGACCAATGTAACTTGTAGGAACTAATCGTGTAGTCCCGGTTCTCCCGATTTGAGAGTATGACGCAAATCTACAAGAACTCACTTAGACTTAAAAACATGTCGTTTAAGGGTGAAAACCCAAACCAGCCCCCAAACGACCCCGTAAGGGGAAAGGGACACCTCGCACATGACCAATGTAACTTGTAGGAATTGATCGCGTAATTCCGGGGCTCCCTATTTGAGAGTATGACGATAATCTGCAAAACTCACAGCTAGAGTAAAAAACATGCCGTTAAAGGGTGAAACCCAAACCAGCCCCCAAACGACCTCGTATGGGGCACGAATACCTCTTACGGGACCAGTTTAACTTGCAGGAACTGACCGCATAGTCCCGGGTCTCCCGGTTTTAGAATATGATGCTAATCTAAAACAATCACACTTAGTGTTAAAACATGCCGTTAAGGGTGAATACCCAAACCAACCCCCAAACGACCTCGTAGGGGGTAAGAACACCTCGCACGGGACCAATGTAACTTGTAGGAACTGATCGCGTTTCTCGGGTCTCCCTATTTGAGAGTACGATGATAATATGCAAAACTCACACTTAGAGTTAAAAACATGTCATTAAAGGGTGAAAACCCAAACCAGCCCCCAAACGACCTCGTATGGGGCACGAATACCTCGCACGGGACTAATTTAACTTGTAGGAACTGGCTGCGAAGTCCCGAGTCTCTCGGTTTTAGAGTATGACAATAATCTACAAAAATCACAGTTAGAGTTAAAAACATGCCGTTAAAGGGTGAAAACCGAAACCAGCCCCGAAACGACCCCGTAGGGGGCAGGAACACCTCCCACGGGACCAATGTAACTTATAGGAACTGGTCGCGTAGTCCCGAGTCTCCCAATTTGAGAGTATGATGATAATCTACAAGAATCACACTTACAGTTAAAAACATGTCGTTAAAGGGTGAAAACCCAAACCAGCCCCCAAATGACCCCGTAGGAGGAACGAACACCTCGCACGGGACCAAAGTAACTTGTAGGAACTGATCGCGTAGTCTCAGGCCTCCCTATTTGAGAGTATGACGATAATTTTCAAAACTAACACTTAGAGCTAAAACATGCCGTTAAAGGGTGAAAACTCAAACCAGCCCCCAAACGACCTCGTATGGGGAACGAACACCTCGCACGAGACCAATGTAACTTGTAGGAACTGATCGCATAGTCTCGGGTCTCCCTATTTGAGAGTATGATGATAATCTGCAAAACTCACACTTAGAGTTAAAAACATGCTGTTGAAGGGTGAAAATCCAAACCAGCCCCCAAACGACCTCGTATGGAGCATGAATACCTCGCACGGGACCAATTTAACTTGTAGGAACTAACAGCGTAGTCCTGGGTATCCCGGTTTGAGACTATGACAATAATTTTCAAAAATCGCAATTAGAGTTAAAAATATGCGGTTAAAGGGTGAAAATCCAAACCAGCCTCCAAACGACCCCGTAGGGGGCACGAACACCTCCCACGGGACCAATGTAACTTGTAGGAACTGACTGCGTAGTCCCGAGTCTCCCGATTTGAGAGTATGATGATAATTTGAAAAAATCACACTTAGAGTTAAAAACATGTCGTTTAATGTCGAAAACCTAAACCAGCCCCAAAATGACCCCGTAAGAGGCACGAACACCTCGCACGGGACCAATGTAACTTGTAGGAACTGATCGCGTAGTCCCGGGTTTCCCTGTTTGACAGTATGAAGATAATCTGAAAAACTCACACTTAGAGTTAAAACATGCCGTTAAAGGGTGAAACCCAAACCAGCCCCTAAACGACCTCGTATGGGGAACGAACACCTCGTACGGGACCAATTTAACGTGTAGGAGCTGACGGCATAATCTCGGGTCTCCCTGTTTGAGAGTTTGACGTTAATCTGCAAAAATCACACTTAGAGTTAAAAACATGCCATTAAATGGTAAAAACCCAAACCAGCCCCCAAACAACCCCGTAGAGGGAACGGACACCTCGCACAGGACCAATGTAACTTATAGGAACTGATCGCTTAGTCTCGGGTCTCCCTGTTTGAGAGTATGACGATAATCTGCAAAACTCACACTTAGAGTTAAAACATGTCGTTAAAGGGTGAAAACCCAAACCATCCCCCAAATGACCCCGTAGGGGGCACGAATACCTCGCACGGGACCAATGTAACTTGTAGGAATTGATCGCGTAGTCCCAGGTCTCTCGGTTTGAGAGTATGATGATAATTTGCAAAAATCACACTTAGAGTTAAAAACATGCCGTTATAACGTGAAAACCCTAACCAACCCCCAAACGACCTCGTGTGGGGCACGAACACCTCGCACGGGACAAATTTAACTTGTAGGAACTGACAGCGTAGTCCTGGGTCTCCCAGTTTAAAACCATGATGATAATTTGCAAAAATCACACTTAGAATTAAAAACATGCCGTTAAAGGGTGAAAACCCAAACACGCCCCAAACGACACCGTAGGGGGCGCGAACACCTCGCACAGGACCAATTAACTGATAGGAACTGATCGCTTAGTCCCAGGTCTCCCGGTTTGAGAGTATGACGATAATTTGCAAAAATTACACTTAAAGTTAAAAATATGCCGTTAAAGGGTGAAAACACAAACCAACCCCCAAACGACCTAGTAGGGGGGCACTAACACCTCGCACGGGACCAATGTAACTTGTAGGAACTGATCACATAGTCTCGGGTGTCCCTATTTGAGAGTATGATGATAATTTGCAAAAATAGCAATTAGAGTTAAAAACATGCCATTAAAGGGTGAAAATCCAAACCAGCCTCCAAACGACCCCGCAGGGGGTACGAACACCTCCCACGGGACCAATGTAACTTGTTGGAACTGATCACGTAGTCCCGGGTCTCCCGGTTTGAGAGTATGATGATAATTTGCAAAAATCACACTTAGAGTTAAAAATATGCCATTAAAGGGTGAAAACCCTAACTAACACCCAAACGACCTCGTATGGGGCACGAACACCTCGCACGGGACAAATTTAACTTGTAGTAACTGACAGCGTAGTCCTGGGTCTCTCGGTTTTAGACTATTATGATAATTTTCAAATGACCTCAGAGGGGGAACGAACACCTCGCACAGGACCAATGTAACTTATAGGAACTGACCGTGTAGTCCCGGGTCTCCCGATTTGAGAGTATGATGATAAGTTACAAAAATTACACTTAGAGTTAAAAATATGCCATTAAAGGGTCAAAACACAAACCAGCCTCCAAACGACCTCGTAGGGGGCACGAACACCTCGCACGGGACAAATGTAACTTGTAGGAACTTATCGCTTTGTACCGAGTCTCTCGGTTTGAGAGTATGACGATAATTTGCAAAAATTACACTTAAAGTTAAAAATATGCCGTTAAAGGGTGAAAACACAAACCAGCCCCCAAACGACCTCGTAGGGGGGGCACGAACACCTCGCACGGGACCAATGTAAGTTGTAGGAACTGACCGCGTAGTCCCGGGTCTCCCGGTTTGAGAGTATGATGATAATTTGCAAAAATTACACTTAGAGTTAAAAATCTATCGTTAAAGGGTGAAAACACAAACCAACCCCTAAACGACCTCGTCGGTGGCACGAACACCTCACACGGAACCAAAGTAACTTGTAGGAACTGATCGCGTAGTCTCGGGTCTCCCTGTTTCAGAGTGTTATGATAATCTGCAAAACTCACACTTAGAGTTAAAACACGTCGTTAAAGGATGAAAACCCAAACGAACGCCCAAACGACCCTGTAGAGGGAACGAACACCTCGCACGGGACCAATGTAACTTGTAGGAACTGATTGCGTAGTCTCGGGACTCCATATTTTAGAGTATGACGATAATCTGCAAAACTCACACTTTGAGTTAAAAACATGCTGTTAAAGGGTGAAAACCCAAACCAGCCCCCAAACGACCTCGTATGGGGTACGAATACCTCGCACGGGACCAATTTAACTTGTAGGAACTGATCGCATAGTCCCGGGTCTCCCGGTTTGAGAGTATGATGATAATCTGTAAAAATCACATTTAGAGTTAAAAACATGCCTTCAAAGGGTGAAAATCTAAACCAGCCTCCAAACGACCCCGAAGGGGGCAGGAACACCTCCGATGGGACCAATGTAACTTGTAGGAACTGACCGCGTAGTCCCGAGTCTCTAGATTTGAGAGTATGATGATAATTTGAAATAATCACACTTAGAGTCAAAAACATGCCGTTAAAGGTCGAAAACCCAAACCAGCCCCCAAACGACCCCGTAAGAGGCACGAACACCTCGCACGGGACCAATGTAACTTGTAGGAACTGATCGCGTAGTCCCGGGTCTCCCTATTTGAGAGTGTGAGGATAATCTGAAAAACTCACACTTAGATTTAAAACATGCCGTTAAAGGGTGAAAACCGAAACCAGCCCCTAAACGACCTCGTATGGTGAACGAACACCTCGCACGGGAACAATTTAATGTGTAGGAACTGACGGCATAGTCCCGACTCTCCCTGTTTAAGAGTATGACTTTAATCTACAAAAATCATACTTAGAGTTAAAAACATGCCGTTAGAGGGTGAAAACCCAAACCAGCCCCCAAACGACCCGGTAGGGGGAACGGACACCTCGCACCGGACCAATGTAACTTATTGGAACTGATCGCGTAGTCTCGGGTCTCCCTGTTTAAAAGTATGATGATAATCTGCAAAACTCACACTTAGAGTTAAAACATGCCGTTAAAGGGTGAAAACCCAAACCATCCCCCAAATGAGCCCGTAGGGGGCACGAATACCTCGCATGGGACCAATGTAACTTATAGGAACTGATCGCGTAGTCCCGGGTCTCTCGGTTTGAGAGTATGACAATAATTTGCAAAAATCACACTTAGAGTTAAAAACATGCCCTTAAAGGGTGAAAACACAAACCAGCCCCCAAACGACCTAGTAGGGGGGCACGAACACCTCGCACGGGACCAATGTAACTTGTAGGAACTGATCGCGTAGTCTCGGGTCTCCCTATTTGAGAGTATGACGATAATCTGTAAAACTCACACATAGAGTTAAAAACATGCTGTTAAAGGGTTAAAACCCAAACCAGGCCCCAAACGACCTCGTATGGGGTACGAATACCTCTCACGGGACCAGTTTAACTTATAGGAACTAACAGCGTAGTCCTGGGTATCTCGGTTTGAGACTATGACGATAATTTTCAAAAATTGCAATTAGAGTTAAAAACATGTCGTTAAAGGGTGAAAATCCAAACCAGCCTCCAAACGACCCCGCAGAGGGCACGAACACCTCCCACGGGAGCAATGTAACTTGTAGGAACTGACCGCGTAGTCCCGAGTCTCTCGATTTGAGAGTATGACGATAATATGAAAAAATCACACTTAGAGTTAAAAACATGCTGTTAAAGGGTGAAAACCCAAACCAGCCCCCAAACGACCACGTAGGGGGAATGGACACCTCGCACAGGACCAATGTAACTTATAGGAACTGATCGCGTAGTCTCGGGTCTCCCGGTTTGAGAGTATGATGATAATCAGCAAAACTCACACTTAGAGTTAAAACATGCCGTTAAAGGGTGAAAACCCAGACCATCCCCCACCCGTAGGGGCACGAATACCTCGCACAGGACCAATGTAACTTGTAGGAACTGATCGCGTAGTCCCGGGTGTCCCAATTTAAGAGTATGATGATAATCCACAAAACTCACACATAGAGTTAAAAACATTCTGTTAAAGGGTGAAAACAAAAACCAGTCCCCAAACGACCTCGTATGGGGCACGAACACCTCGCACGGGACCAATTTAACTTGTAGGAACTAACAGCATAGTCCTCGGTATCCCGGTTTGAGACAATGACGATAATTTTCAAAAATCTCAATTAGAGTTAAAAATATTCCGTTAAAGGGTGAAAATCCAAACCAGCCTCCAAACGACCCCGTAGGGGGCACGAACACCTCCCACGGGACCAATGTAACTTGTAGGAACTGACTGCGTAGTCCCGAGTCTCCCGATTTGAGAGTATGATGATAATTTGAAAAAATCACACTTAGAGTTAAAAACATGTCGTTTAATGTCGAAAACCTAAACCAGCCCCAAAACGACCCCGTAAGAGGCACGAACACCTCGCACGGGACCAATGTAACTTGTAGGAATTGATCGCGTAGTCCCGAGTCTCCCTGTTTGAGAGTATGAAAATAAATCGAAAAACTCACAAATAGAGTTAAATCAGGCCGTTAAAGTGTGAAAACCCAAACCAGCCCCTAAACGACCTCGTATGGGGCACGAACACCTCGCACGGGACCAATTTAACGTGTAGGAACTGACGGCATAGTCCCGGGTCTCCCTGTTTGAGAGTATGATGTTAATCTACAAAAATCACACTTAGAGTTAAAAATATGTCGTTAAAGGGTGAAAACCTAAACCAGCCCTCAAACGACCCCAAGGGGGAACGGACACCTCGCATAGGACCAATGTAAATTATAGGAACTGATCGCGTAGTCTCGGGTCTCCCTGTTTGAGACTATGATTATAATCTGCAAAACTCATACTTAGAGTTAAAACATGCCGTTAAAGGGTGCAAACCCAAACCATCCCCCAAATGACCCCGTAGGGGGCACGAATACCTCGTACGGGACCAAAGTAACTTGTAGGAACTGATCGCGTAGTCCCGGGTCTCTCGGTTTGAGAGTATGACGATAATTTGCAAAAATCACACTTAGTGTTAAAAACATGCCGTTATAGGGTGAAAACCCTAACCAACCCCCAAACGACCTCGTGTGGGGCACGAACACCTCGTATGGGACAAATTTAACTTGTAGGAACTGACAGCATAGTCCTGGGTCTCCCAGTTTTAGACTATGATTATAATTTGCAAAAATCACACTTAGAGTTAAAAACATGCCGTTAAAGGGTGAAAACCCAAACACGCCCCAAACAACCCCGTAGGGGGCGCGGACACCTCGCACAGGACCAACGTAACTAATAGGAACTGATCGCTTAGTCCCGGGTCTCCCGGTTTCAGAGTATGTGAAAAATTTGCAAAAATTACACTTAAAGTTAAAAATATGCCATTAAAGGGTGAAAACACAAACCAGCCCCCAAACGACCAAGTAGGGGGGCACAAAAACCTCGCACGAGACCAATGTAACTTGTAGGAACTGATCACGTAGTCTCGGGTCTCCCTATTTGAGAGTATGACGATAATTTGCAAAAATCATACTTAGAGTTAAAAACATGCGGTATAGAGTGAAAACCCTAACCAACCCCCAAACGACCTCGTGTGGGGCACGAACACCTCGCACGGGACAAATTTAACTTGTAGTAACCGACAGCGTAGTCCTGGGTCTCCCAGTTTTGGACTATGATGATAATTTGCAAAAATCACATTAGAGTTAAAAACATGTCGTTAAAGGATGAAAACCCAAATAGCCCCCAAAAGACCCCGTAGGGGGCGCGGACACCTCGCACAGGACCAATGTAACTTATAGGAACTGATCGCGTAGTCCCGGGTCTCCCGATTTGAGAGTATGATGATAATTTGCAAAAATTACACTTAGAGTTAAAAATATGCCATTAAAGGGTGAAAAAATAAACTAGCCCCCAAACGACCTCGGAAGGGGCACGAACACCTCGCACGGGACCATTGTAACTTGTAGGAACTGATCGCGTAGTCCCGGATCTCTCAGTTTGAGAGTATGACAATAATTTGCAAAAATTACACTTAGAGTTAAAAATATCTCGTTAAAGGGTGAAAACATAAACCAGCCCCCAAACGACCTCGTCGGGGGCACGAACACCTCGCACGGGACCAATGTAACTTGTAGGAACTGATCGCATATTCTCGAGTCTCCCTGTTTGAGAGTTTGACGATAATCTGCAAAACTCACACTTAGAGTTAAAACATGTCGTTAAAGGGTGAAAACCCAAACCAACCCCCAAACGACCCCGTAGGGGGAATGGACACCTCGTACGGGACCAATGTAACTTGTAGGAACTGATCGCGTAGTCTCGGGACTCCATATTTGAGAGTATGACCATAATCTACAAAACTCACACTTAGAGTTTAAAACATGTTGTTAAAGGGTGAAAACCCAAACCAGCCACCAAATAACCTCGTATGGGGCACGAATACCTCGCACGGGACCAATTTAACTTGTAGGAACCGATCGCGTAGTCCCGGGTCTCCCGGTTTGAGAGTATGATGATAATCTGCAAAAATCACACTTAGAGTTAAAAGCATGCCATTAAAGGGTGAAAATCCAAACCAGCCTCCAAACGACCCCGAGGGGGCACGAACACCTCCCACGGGACCAATGTAACCTGTAGGAACTGACCGCGTAGTCCCGAGTCTCTCGATTTGAGAGTATGAGGATAATTTGAAAAAATCACACTTAGAGTTAAAAACATGCCGTTAAAGGTCGAAAACCCAAACCAGCCCCCAAACGACCCCGTAAGAGGCACGAACACCTCGCACGGGACCAATGTAACATATAGGCAATGATCTCGTCGTCCCGGGTCTCCTGGTTTGAGAGTATGACGATAATTTTCCAAAATCACACTTAGAGTTAAAAACATGCCGTTAAAGGATGAAAACACAAACCAGCCCCCAAATGACCCCGTAAGAGGCACGAACACCTCGCACGGGACCAATGTAACTTGTAGGAACTGACCACGTAGTCCCGGGTCTCCCAGTTTTAGAGTATGAAGATAATTTTCAAAAATCACACTTAGAGTTAAAAACATGCCGTTAAAGGGTGAAAACCCAAACCAGTCCCCAAATGACCCCGTAGGAGGCACGAACACCTCGCACGGGACCAATGTAACTTGTTGGAACTAACCGTGTAGTCTCGGGTCTCCCGATTTGAGAGTATGACAATAATTTGAAAAAATTACACTTAGAGTTAAAAACTTGTCGTTAAAAGGTGAAAATCCCAACCAGCCCCCAAACGACCCTGTAGGGGGCTCGAACACGTCGGACGGGACAAACCTAACTTATAGGAACTGATCGCGTAGTCCCGGGTCTCCCTGTTTGAGAGTATGAGGATAATATGAAAAACTCACACTTACAGTTAAAACATGCCCTTAAAGGGTGAAAACCCAAACCAGCCCCTATACGACCTCGTATGGGGCACGAACACCTCGCACGGGATCAATTTAACATGTAGGAACTGATGGCATAGTCCCGGGTCTCCCTGTTTGAGAGTATGACGTTAATCTACAAAAATCAGACTTAGAGTTGAAAACATGCCGTTAAAGGGAGAAAACCCAAACCAGCCCCCAAACGACCCCGTAGGGGGAACGGACACCTCGCACAGGACCAATGTAACTTATAGGAACTGATCGCGTAGTCTCGGGTATCTCTGTTTGAGAGTATGATGATAATCTGCATAACTTACACTTCCAGTTAAAACATGCCGTTAAAGGGTGAAAACCCAAACCATCCCCCAAATTACCCTTTAGGGGGCACGAATACCTCGCACGGGACCAATGTAACTTGTAGGAAATGATCGCGTAGTCCCGGGTCTCCCGGTTTGAGTGTATGACTATAATTTGCAAAAATCACACTTAGAGTTAAAAACATGTCGTTAAAGGGTGAAAACCCTAACCAACCCCCAAACGACCTCGTGTGGGGCACGAACACCTCGCACGGGACAAATTTAACATGTAGGAACTGACAGCGTAGTCCTGGGTCTCCCGGTTTTGGACTATGATGATAATTCGCAAAAATCACACTTAGAGCTAAAAACATGCCGTTAAAGGGTGAAAACCCAAACAGTCCCCAAACGACCCCGTAGGGGGCACGGACACCTCGTACAGGACCAATGTAACTTATAGGAACTGATCGTGTAGTCCTGGGTCTCCCGGTTTGAGATTATGATGATAATTTGCAAAAATTAAACTTAGAGTTAAAAATATGCCATTAAAGGGTGAAAATAGAAACCAGCCCCCAAACGACCTCGGAGGGGGCACGAACACCTCGCACGGGACCAATGTAACTTGTAGAAACTGATCGCGTAGTCCCGGGTCTCCCGGTTTGAGAGTATGATGATAATTTGCAAAAATTACACTTAGAGTTAAAAATCTGTCGTTAAAGGGTGAAAACATAAACCAACCCCCAAACGACCTCGTGTGGGCACGAACACCTCGTACGGGACCAATTTAACTTGTAGGAACTGATCGCGTAGTCTCAGGTCTCCCTGTTTGAGAGTGTTATGATAATTTGCAAAAATCACACTTTGAGTTAAAAACAGGCCGTTAAAGGGTGAAACCCCAAACTAGCCCTCAAACGACCCCGTAGGGGGAACGGACACCTCGCACAGGACCAATGTAACTTGTAGGAACTGACCGCGTAGTCCCGGGTCTCCCGGTTTGAGAGTATGATGATAATTTGCAAAAAATTACACTTAGAGTTAAAAATATGCCATTAAAGGGTGAAAACACAAACTAGCCCCCAAACGACCTCGGAGGGGGCACGAACACCTCGCACGGGGCCAATGTAACTTGTAGGAACTGATCGCGTAGTCCCGGTTCTCCTGATTTGAGAGTATGATGATAATTTGATAAAATAACACTTAGAGTTAAAAATATGTCGTTAAAGGGTGAAAACACAAACCGACCCCCAAACGACCGCGTCGGGGGCACGAACACCTCGTACGGGACCAATGTAACTTGAAGGAACTGATCGTGTAGTCTCAGATCTCCCTGTTTGAGAGTGTGACGATAATCTGAAAAACTCACACTTAGAGTTAAAACATGCCGTTAAAGGGTGAAAACCCAAACCAACCCCCAAACGACCTCGTATGGGGCACGAACACCTCGCACGGGACCAATGTAACTTGTAGAAACTGATCGTGTAGTCTCGGGACTCCATATTTGAGAGTATGACGATAATCTGCAAAACTCACACTTAGAGTTAAAAACATGTTGTTAAAGGGTGAAAACCCAAACCAGCCCCCAAACGACTCCGTAGGGGGAACGGACACCTCACACAGGACCAATGTAACTTATAGGAACTGATCGCGTAGTCTCGGGTCTCCCGGTTTGAGAGTATGATGATGATCTGCAAAACTGACAAATAGGGTTAAAACATGTCGTTAAAGGGTGAAAACCCAAACCTGCCTCCAAACGACCCTGCGGGGGGCACGAATACCTCACACGAGACCAATGTAACTTCTAGGGACTGATCGCGTAGTCCCGAGTCTCTCGATTTGAGGGTATGACGATAATTTGAAAAAATCACACTTAGAGTTAAAAACATGCCGTTAAAGGTCGAAAACCCAAACCATCCCCCAAACGACCCCGTAAGAGGCATGAACACCTCGCACGGGACCAATGTAAATTGTAAAAACTGATCGTGTAGTCCCAGGTCTCCCTGTTTGAGAGTATGAGGATAATCAGAAAAATCACACTTAGAGTTAAAACATTCCCTTAAAGGGTGAAAACCCAAACCAGCCGCTAAACGACCTCGTATGGGGCACGAACACCTCGCATGGGACCAATTTAATGTGTAGAAACTGACGGCGTAGTCCCGGGTCTCCCTATTTGAGAGTATGACGTTAATCTACAAAAATTACACTTAGAGTTGAAAACATGTAGTCAAAGGGTGAAAACCCGAACCAACCCCCAAACGACCCCGTAGGGGGAACGGACACCTCGCACGGGACCAATGTAACTTATAGGAACTGATCGCGTAGTCTCGGGTCTCCCTATTTGAGAGTATGACGATGATCTGCAAAACTCACACTTAGAGTTAAAACATGTCGTTAAAGGGTGAAAACCCAAACCATCCCCCAATTGACACCGTAGAGGGCACGAATACCTCGCACGGGACCAATGTAACCTGTAGGAACTGATCGCGTAGTCCCGGGTCTCCCGGTTTGAGAGTATGATGATAATTTGCAAAAATCACACTTAGAGTTAAAAACATGCCATTAAAGATTGAAAACCCTAATCAACCCCCAAACGACCTCGTATGGGGCACAAACACCTCGCACGGACAAATTTAACTTGTAGGAACTGACAGCGTAGTCCTGGGTCTCCCGGTTTTAGACTATGATGATAATTTGAAAAAATCACACTTAGAGTTAAAAACTTGCCGTTAAAGGGTGAAAACCCAAACAGGCCCCAAATGACCCCGTAGGGGCCGCGAACACCTCGCACAGGACCAATGTAACTTATAGGAACTGACCGCGTAGTCCCGGGTCTCCCGGTTTGAGAGTATGATCATAATTTGCAAAAATTACACTTAGAGTTAAGAATATGCCATTAAAGGGTGAAAACACAAGCCAGCCCACAAACGACCTCGTGTGGGCACGAACACCTCGCACGGGACAAATTTAACTTGTAGGAGCTCACCGCATAGTCCTGGGTCTCCCGATTTGAGAGTATGATGCTAATCTACAAAAATCACACTTAAAGTTACTAACATGCCGTTAAAGGGTGAAAACCCAAACCAGCCCCCAAACGACCTCGTATGGGGCACGAACACCTCGCATGGGACAAATTTAAATTATGGGAACTGACCGCGTAGTCCCGGGTCTCTCGGTTTGAGAGTATGATGATAATTTGCAAAAATCACACTTAGAGTTAAAAACGTGTCGTTAAAGGGTGAAACCCCAAACCAGCCACCAAACGACCCCGTAGGGGGAACGGACACCTCGCACAGGACCAATGTAACTTGTAGGAACTGACCGCGTACACCCGGGTCTCCCGGTTTGAGAGTATGATGATAATTTGCAAAAATTACACTTAGAGTGAAAAATGTGCCATTAAAGGGTGAAAACACAACCTATCCCCCAAACGACATCGGAGGGGGCACGAACACCTCACACGGGACCAATGTAACTTGTAGGAACTGATCGCATAGTCCCGGGTCTCCCGATTTGAGAGTATGACGATAATTTGCAAAATTACACTTAGAGTTAAAAATATGTCGTTAAAGGGTGAAAACACAAACCAGCCCCAAAACGACCTCGTCGGGGGCACGAACACCTCGCACGGGACCATTGTAACTTGTAGGAACTGATCGCCAAGTCTCAGGTCTCCCTGTTTGAGAGTGTGTTGATAATCTGCAAAACTCACACTTAGAGATAAAACATGTCGTTAAAGGGTGAAAACCAAAACCAACCCCCAAACGACCCCGTAGGGGGAACGGACACCTCGCACTGGACCAATGTAACTTGTAGGAACTGATCGCATAGTCTCGGGATTCCATATTTGAGAGTATAACAATAATCTGCAAAACTCACACTTAGAGTTAAAAACATTCCGTTAAAGGTCGAAAACCCAAACCATCCCCCAAACGACCCCATAAGAGGCACGTGCACCTCGCACAGGACCAATGTAACTTGTAGGAACTGATCGTGTAGTCTCGGGTGTCCCTATTTGTGAGTATGAGGATAATCTGAAAAACTCACACTTAGAGTTAAAACATGTCGTTAAAGGTTGAAAACCCAAACCAACCCCTAAACGACCTCGTATGGGGCACGAACACCTCGCACGGGAGCAATTTAATTTGTAGGAACTGACGGAATAGTCCCGGGTCTCCCTATTTGAGAGTATGATGTTAATCTACGAAAATCACACTTAGAGTTAAAAACATGCCGTTAAAGGCGGAAAACCCAAACCAGTCCCCAAACGACTCCGTAGGGGGAACGGACACCTCGCACAGGACCAATGTAGATTTTATAGGAACTGATCGCGTAGTCTCGTGTCTCCCTATTTGAGAGTATGACGATAATCTGCAAAACTCACACTTAGAGTTAAAACATGTCGTTAAAGGGTGAAAACCCAAACCATCCCCCAATTGACACCGTAGAGAGCACGAATACCTCACACGGGACCAATGTAACTTGTAGGAACTAATCGCGTAGTCCCGAGTCTCTCGATTTAAGGGTATGATGATAATTTAAAAAAATCACACTTAGACTTAAAAACATACCGTTAAAGGTCGAAAACCCAAACCATCCCCCAAACGACCCCGTAAGAGGCATGAACACCTCGCACGGGACCAATGTAAATTGTAGGAACTGATCGCGTAGTCCCGGGTCTCCCTGTTTGAGAGTATGAGGATAATCAGAAAAACTCACACTTAGAGTTAAAACATGTCGTTAAAGGGTGAAAACCCAAACCAACCCCTAAACGACCTCGTATGGGGCACGAACACCTCACACGGGAGCAATTTAATTTGTAGGAACTGACGGAATAGTCCCGGGTCTCCCTGTTTGAGAGTATGATGTCAATCTACAAAAATCACACTTAGAGTTAAAAACATGCCGTTAAAGGGTGAAAACCCAAACCAGCCCCCAAACGACCCCGTAGGGGGAACGGACACCTCGCACAGGACCAATGTAACTTATAGGAACTGATCACGTAGTCTCGGGTCTCCCTATTTGAGAGTATGACGATGATCTGCAAAACTCACACTTAGAGTTAAAACATGTCGTTAAAGGGTGAAAACCCAAACCATCACCCAATTGACACCGTAGAGGGCACGAATACCTCGCACGGGACCAATCTAACTTGTAGGAACTGATCGCGTAGTCCCGGGTCTCCCGATTTGAGAGTATGACGATAATTTGCAAAAATCACACTTAGAGTTAAAAACATGCCATTAAAGATTAAAAACCCTAATCAACCCCCAAACGATCTCGTATGGGGCACGAACACCTCGCACGGGACAAATTTAACTTGTAGGAACTGACAGCGTAGTCCTGGGTCTCCCGGTTTTAGACTATGATGATAATTTGAAAAAATCACACTTAGAGTTAAAAACATGCCGTTAAAGGGTGAAAACCCAAACAGGCCCCAAATAACCCTGTAGGGGCCGCGGACACCTCGCACAGGACCAATGTAACTTATAGGAACTGACCGCGTAGTCCCGGGTCTCCCGGTTCTAGAGTATGATGATAATTTGCAAAAATTACACTTAGATTTAAGAATATGCCATTAAAGGGTGAAAACACAAGCCATCCCCCAAACGACGTTGTGTGGGCACGAACACCTCGCACGGGACAAATTTAACTTGTAGGAACTCACCACATAGTCTCGGGTCTCCCGATTTGAGAGTATGACGCTAATCTACAAAAATCACACTTAAAGTTACTAACATTCCGTTAAAGGGTGAAAACCCAAACCAACCCCCAAACGACCTCGTATGGGGCACGAACACCTCGCATGGGACAAATTTAAATTGTAGGAACTGACCGCGTAGTACCGGGTCTCCCGGTTTGAGAGTACGATGATAATTTGCAAAAATCACACTTAGAGTTAAAAACATGTCGTTAAAGGGTGAAACCCCAAACCAGCCCCCAAACGACCCCGTAGGGGGAACGGACACCTCGCACAGGACCAATGTAACTTGTAGGAACTGACCGCGTACACCCGGGTCTCTTGGTTTGAGAATATGATGATAATTTGCAAAAATTACACTTAGAGTGAAAAATATGCCATTAAAGGGTGAAAACACAAACTATCCCCCAAACGACATCGGAGGGGGCACGAACACCTCGCACGGGACCAATATAACTTGTAGGAACTGATCGCGTAGTCTCGGGTCTCCCGATTTGAGAGCATGACGATAATTTGCAAAATTACACTTAGAGTTTAAAATATGTCGTTAAAGGGTGAAAACACAAACCAGCCCCAAAACGACCTCGTCGAGGGCACGAACACCTCGCACGGGACCATTGTAACTTGTAGGAACTGATCGCCTAGTCTCGGGTCTCCCTGTTTGAGAGTGTGTTGATAATCTGCAAAACTCACACTTAGAGTTAAAACATGCCGTTAAAGGGTGAAAACGAAAACCAACCCCCAAACGACCCCGTAGGAGGAACGAACACCTCGCACGGGACCAATGTAACTTGTAGGAACTGATCGCATAGTCTCGGGATTCCATATTTGAGAGTATGACGATAATCTGCGAAACTCACACTTAGAGTTAAAAACATACCGTTAAAGGTCGAAAACCCAAACCATCCCCCAAACGACCCCATAAGAGGCGCGTACACCTCGCACAGGACCAATGTAACTTGTAGGAACTGATCGCATAGTCCCGGGTCTCCCTGTTTGAGAGTATGAGGATAATCTGAAAAACTCACACTTAGAGTTAAAACATGTCGTTAAAGGGTGAAAACCCAAACCAACCCCTAAACGACCTCGTATGGGGCACGAACACCTCACACGGGAGCAATTTAATTTGTAGGAACTGACGGAATAGTCCTAGGTCTCCCTGTTTGAGAGTATGATGTCAATCTACAAAAATCACACTTAGAGTTAAAAACATGCCGTTAAAGGGTGAAAACCCAAACCAGCCCCCAAACGACTCCGTTGGGGGAACGGACACCTCGCACAGGACCAATGTAACTTAAAGGAACTGATCGCGTAGTCTCGGGTCTCCCTATTTGAGAGTATGACGATGATCTGCAAAACTCACACTTAGAGTTAAAACATTTCGTTAAAGGGTGAAAACCCAAACCATCCCCCAATTGACACCGTAGAGGGCACGAATACCTCGCACGGGACCAATGTAACTTGTAGGAACTGATCGCGTAGTCCCGGGTCTCCCGGTTTGAGAGTATGACGTTAATTTGCAAAAATCACACTTAGAGTTAAAAACATGCCATTAAAGATTGAAAACCCTAATCAACCCCCAAACGATCTCGTATGGGGCACGAACACCTCGCACGGGACAAATTTAACTTGTAGGAACTGACAGCGTAGTCCTGGGTCTCCCGGTTTTAGACTATGATGATAATTTGAAAAAATCACACTTAGAGTTAAAAGCATGCCGTTAAAGGGTGAAAACCCAAACAGGCCCCAAATGACCCCGTAGGGGCCGCGGACACCTCGCACAGGACCAATGTAACTTCTTTTGGAACTGAACGCGTACACCCAGGTGTCCCGGTTTGAGAGTATGATGATAATTTGCAAAAATTACACTTAGAGTGAAAAATATGCCATTAAAGGGTGAAAACACAAACTATCCCCCAAACGACATCGGAGGGGGCACGAACACCTCGCACGGGACCAATGTAACTTGTAGGAACTGATCGCGTAGTCCCGGGTCTCCCGATTTGAGAGTATGACTATAATTTGCAAAATTACACTCAGAGTTAAAAATATGTCGTTAAAGGGAGAAAACACAAACCAGCCCCAAAACGACCTCGTCGGGGGCACGAACACCTCGCACGGGACCATTGTAACTTGTAGGAACTGATCGCCTAGTCTCGGGTCTCCCTGTTTGAGAGTGTGTTGATAATCTACAAAAATCACACTTAGAGTTAAAACACGTCGTTAAAGGGTGAAAACCAAAACCAACCCCCAAACGACCCAGTAGGAGGAACGGACACCTCGCACGGGACCAATGTAACTTGTAGGAACTGATCGCATAGTCTCGGGATTCCATATTTGAGAGTATGACGATAATCTGTGAAACTCACACTTAGAGTTAAAAACATTTCGTTAAAGGTCGAAAACCCAAACCATCCCCCAAACGACCCCATAAGAGGCACGTACACCTCGCACTGGACCAATGTAACTTGTAGGAACTGATCGCATAGTCTCGGGATTCCATATTTGAGAGTATGACGATAATCTGTGAAACTCACACTTAGAGTTAAAAACATTTCGTTAAAGGTCGAAAACCCAAACCATCCCCCAAACGACCCCATAAGAGGCACGTACACCTCGCACTGGACCAATGTAACTTGTAGGAACTGATCGCGTAGTCCCGGGTCTCCCTGTTTGAGAGTATGAGGATAATCTGAAAAACTCACACTTAGAGTTAAAACATGTCGTTAAAGGGTGAAAACCCAAACCAACCCCTAAACGTCCTCGTATGGGGCACGAACACCTCGCACGGGAGCAATTTAATTTATAGGAACTGACGGAATAGTCTCGGGTCTCCCTGTTTGTGAGTATGATGTTAATCTACGAAAATCACAGTTAGAGTTAAAAACATGTCGTTAAAGGGTGAAAACCCAAACCATCCCCCAATTGACACCGTAGAGGGCACGAATACCTCGCACGGGACCAATGTAACTTGTAGGAACTGATCGCGTAGTACCGATTCTCTCGATTTGAGGGTATGACGATAATTTGAAAAAATCACACTTAGAGTTAAAAACATGCCGTTAAAGGTCAAAAACCCAAACCATCCCCCAAACGACCCCGTAAGAGGCATGAACACCTCGCACGGGACCAATGTAACTTGTAGGAACTAATCGCGTAGTCCCGGGTCTCCCTGTTTGAGAGTATGAGGATAATCAGAAAAAGTCACACTTAGAGTTAAAACATTCCCTTAAAGGGTGAAAACCCAAACCAGCCCCTAAACGACCTCGTATGGGGCACGAACACCTCGCACGGGACCAATTTAATGTGTAGGAACTGACGGCATAGTCCCGGGTCTCCCTGTTTGAGAGTATGACATTAATCTACAAAAATTACACTTAGAGTTGAAAACATGCCGTTAAAGGGTGAAAACCCGAACCATCCCCCAAACGACCCCGTAGGGGGAACGGACACCTCGCACAAGACCAATGTAACTTATAGGAACTGATCGTGTAGTCTCGGCTCTCCCTATTTGAGAGTATGACGATGATTTGCAAAACTCACACTTAGAGTTAAAACATGTCGTTAAAGGGTGAAAACCCAAATCGTCCCCCAATTGACACCGTAGAGGGCACGAATACGTCGCACTGGACTAATGTAACTTGTAGGAACTGATCGCGTAGTCCCGGGTCTCCCGGTTTGAGAGTATGACGATAATTTGCAAAAATCACACTTAGAGTTAAAAACATGCCATTAAAGGGTGAAAACCCTAATCAACCCCCAAACGACCTCGTATGGGGCACGAACGCCTCGCACGGGACAAATTTAACTTATAGGAAGTGACAGCGTAGTCCTGGGTCTCCCGGTTTTAGACTATGATGATAATTTGAAAAAATCACACTTAGAGTTAAAAACATGCCGTTAAAGGGTGAAAACCCAAACAGGCCCCAAATGACCCCGTAGGGGCCGCGAACACCTCGCACAGGACCAATGTAACTTATAGGAAATGACCGCGTAGTCCCGGGTCTCTCGGTTTGAGAGTATGATGATAATTTGCAAAAATTACACTTAGAGTTAAGAATATGCCATTAAAGGGTGAAAACAAAAGCCAGCCCCCAAACGACCTCGTGTGGGAACGAACACCTCACACGGGACAAATTTAACTTGTAGGAACTCACCGCATAGTCCCGGGTCTCCCGAATTTAGAGTATGACGCTAATCTACAAAAATAACACTTAAAGTTAAAAACATGCCGTTAAAGGGTGAAAACCCAAACAAGCCCCCAAACGACCTCGTATGGGGCACCAACACCTCGCATGGGACAAATTTAAATTGTAGGAACTGACCGCGTAGTTCCGGGTCTCCCGGTTTGAGAGTATGATGATAATTTGCAAAAATCACACTTAGAGTTAAAAACATGCCGTTAAAGGGTGAAACCCCAAACCAGCCCCCAAACGACCCCATAGGGGGAACGGACACCTCGCGCAGGACCAATGTAACTTGTAGGAACTGACCGCGTACACCCGGGTCTCCCGGTTTGAGAGTATGATGATAATTTGCAAAAATTACAATTAGAGTGAAAAATATGCCATTAAAGGGTGAAAACACAAACTATCCCCCAAACGACATCGGAGGGGGCACGAACACCTCGCACGGGACCAATGTAACTTATAGGAATTGATCGCGTAGTCCCGGGTCTCCCGATTTGAGAGTATGACGATAATTTGCAAAATTACACTTAGAGTTAAAAATATGTCGTTAAAGGGTGAAAACACAAACCAACCCCAAAACGACCTCGTCGGGGACACGAACACCTCGCACGGGACCATTGTAACTTGTAGGAACTGATCGTCTAGTCTCGGGTCTCCCTATTTGAGAGTGTGTTGATAATCCGCAAAACTCACACTTAGAGTTAAAACATGCCGTTAAAGGGTGAAAACCAAAACCAACCCCCAAACGACCCCGTAGGGGGAACGGACACCTCGCACGGGACCAATGTAACTTGTAGGAACTGATCGCATAGTCTCGGGATTCCATATTTGAGAGTATGACGATAATCTGCGAAACTCACACTTAGAGTTAAAAACATTCCGTTAAAGGTCAAAAACCCAAACCAGCCCCCAAACGACCCCATAAGAGGCACGTACACCTCGCACAGGACCAATGTAACTTGTAGGAACTAATCGCGTAGTCCCGGGTCTCCCTGTTTGAGAGTATGAGGATAATCTGAAAAACTCACACTTAGAGTTAAAACATGTCGTTAAAGGGTGAAAACCCAAACCAACCCCTAAACGACCTCGTATGGGGCACGAACACCTCGCACGGGAGCAATTTAATTTGTAGGAACTGACGGAATAGTCCCGGGTCTCCCTGTTTGAGAGTATGATGTTAATCTATGAAAATCACACTTAGAGTTAAAAACATGTCGTTAAAGGGTGAAAACCCAAACTAGCCCCCAAACGACTCCGTAGGGGGAACGGACACCTCGCACAGGATCAGTGTAACTTATAGGAACTGATGGCGTAGTGTCGGGTCTCCCTGTTTGAGGGTATGACGATAATCTGCAAAACTCACACTTAGAGTTAAAACATACCGTTAAAGGGTGAAACCCAAACCATCCCCCAAATGACCCCGTAGGGGGCACGAATACCTTGCACGGGACCAATGTAACTTGTAGGAACTGATCACGAAGTCCCGGGTCTCCCAGTTTGAGATTATGACTATAATTTTTATAAATCACACTTAGAGTCAAAAACATGCCGTTAAAAGGTGAAAACCCTGACCAACCCCCAAACGATCTCGTATGGGGCACGAAAACCTCGCACGGGACAAATTTAACTAGTAGGAACTGACAGCATAGTCCTGGGTCTCCCGGTTTTAAACTATGATGATAATTTGCAAAAATCACACTTAGATTTAAAAACATGCCGTTAAAGGGTGAAAACCCAAACAGGCCCCAAACGACCCCGTAGGGGGTGCGAACACCTCGCACAGAACCAATGTAACTTATAGGAACTGACCGTGTAGTCCCGAGTCTCCCGGTTTGAGAGTATGACGCAAATCCGCAAAAATCACACTTAGAGTTAAAAACATGTCGTTAAAGGGTGAAAACCCAAACCAGCCCCCAAACGACCTCAGAGGGGGAACGAACACCTCGCACGGGACCAATTTAACTTGTAGGAGCTGATTGCGTAGTCCCGGGTCTCCCGATTTAAGACTATGACGATAATTTGCAAAAATTACGCTTTGAGTTAAAAATATGCCGTTAAAGAGTGAAAACACAAACCAGCCCCCAAACGACCCTGTAGGGGGTACGAACACCTCGCACGGGACCAATGTAACTTATAGGAATTGATCGCGTAGTCCCGGGTCTCCCGGTTTGAGAGTATGACGATAATTTCAAAAATCACACTTAGAGTTAAAAACATGCCATTAAAGGGTGAAAACCCTAATCAACCCCCAAACGACCTCGTATGGGGCACGAACACCTCGCACGGGACAAATTTAACTTATAGGAACTGACAGCGTAGTCCTGGGTCTCCCGATTTTAGACTATGATGATAATTTGATAAAATCACACTTAGAGTTAAAAACATGCCGTTAAAGGGTGAAAACCCAAACAGGCCCCAAATGACCCCGTAGGGTCCGCGGACACCTCGCACAGGACCAATGTAACTTATAGGAAATGACCGCGTAGTCCCGGGTCTCTCGGTTTGAGAGTATGATGATAATTTGCAAAAATTATACTTAAAGTTAAGAATATGCCATTAAAGGGTGAAAACAAAAGCCAGCCCCCAAACGACCTCGTGTGGGCACGAACACCTCGCACGGGACAAATTTAACTTGTAGGAACTCACCGCATAGTCCCGGGTCTCCCGATTTGAGAGTATGACGCTAATCTACAAAAATAACACTTAAAGTTAAAAACATGTCGTTAAAGGGTGAAAACCCAAACCAGCCCCCAAACGACCTCATATGGGGCACGAACACCTCGCATGGGACTAATTTAAATTGTAGGAACTGACCGCGTAGTCCCGGGTCTCCCGGTTTGAGAGTATGATGATAATTTGCAAAAATCACACTTAGAGTTAAAAACATGCCGTTAAAGGGTGAAACCCCAAACCAGCCCCCAAACGACCCCGTAGGGGGAACGGACACCTCGCGCAGGACCAATGTAACTTGTAGGAACTGACCGCGTACACCCGGGTCTCCCGGTTTGAGAGTATGATGATAATTTGCAAAAATTACACTTAGAGTGAGAAATATGCCATTAAAGGGTGAAAACGCAAACTATCCCCCAAACGACATCGGAGGGGGCACGAACACCTCGCACGGGACCAATGTAACTTATAGGAATTGATCGCGTAGTCCCGGGTCTCCCGATTTGAGAGTATGACGATAATTTACAAAATTACACTTAGAGTTAAAAATATGTCGTTAAAGGGTGAAAACACAAACCAGCCCCAAAACGACCTCGTCGGGGCACGAACACCTCGCACGGGACCATTGTAACTTGTAGGAACTGATAGCCTAGTCTCGGGTCTCCCTATTAGAGAGTGTGTTGATAATCTGCAAAACTCACACCTAGAGTTAAAACATGTCGTTAAAGGGTGAAAATCAAAACCAACCCCCAAACGACCCCGTAGGGGGAACGGACACCTCGCACGGGACCAATGTAACTTGTAGGAACTGATCGCATAGTCTCGGGATTCCATATTTGAGAGTATGACGATAATCTGCGAAACTCACACTTAGAGTTAAAAACATTTCGTTAAAGGTCGAAAACCCAAACCAGCCCCCAAACGACCCCATAAGAGGCACATACACCTCGCACAGGACCAATGTAACTTGTAGGAACTGATCGCGTAGTCCCGGGTCTCCCTGTTTGAGAGTATGAGGATAATCTGAAAAACTCACACTTAGAGTTAAAACATGTCGTTAAAGGGTGAAAACCCAAACCAACCCCTAAACGACCTCGTATGGGGCACTAACACCTCGTACGGGAGCAATTTAATTTGTAGGAAGTGACGGAATAGTCCCGGGTCTCCCTGTTTGAGAGTATGATGTTAATCTATGAAAATCACACTTAGAGTTAAAAACATGTCGTTAAAGGGTGAAAACCCAAACCAGCCCCCAAACGACTCCGTAGGGGGAACGGACACCTCGCACAGGATCAATGTAACTTATAGGAACTGATGGCGTAGTCTCGGGTCTCCCTGTTTGAGGCTATGACGATAATCTTCAAAACTCACACTTAGAGTTAAAACATACCGTTAAAGGGTGAAAACCCAAACCATCCCCCAAATGACCCCGTAGGGGGCACGAATACCTCGCACGGGACCAATGTAACTTATAGGAACTGATCACGAAGTCCCGGGTCTCCCAGTTTGAGAGTATGACTATAATTTTTAAAAATCACACTTAGAGTCAAAAACATGTCGTTAAAAGGTGAAAACCCTGACCAACCCCCAAATGATCTCGTATGGGGCACGAAAACCTCGCACGGGACAAATTTAACTAGTAGGAACTGACAGCATAGTCCTGGGTCTCCCGGTTTTAGACTATGATGATAATTTGCAAAAATCACACTTAGAGTTAAAAACATGCCGTTAAAGGGTGAAAACCCAAACAGGCCCCAAACGACCCCGTAGGGGGTGCGGACACCTCGCACAGGACCAATGTAACTTATAGGAACTGACCGTGTAGTCCCGAGTCTCCCAATTTGAGAGTATGACGCAAATCTGCAAAAATCACACTTAGAGTTAAAAACATGTCGTTAAAGGGTGAAAACCCAAACCAGCCCCCAAAGGACCTCAGAGGGGGAACGAACACCTCGCACGGGACCAATTTAACTTGTAGGAGCTGATTGCGTAGTCCCGGGTCACCCGGTTTAAGACTAAGACGATAATTTGCAAAAATTACGCTTTGAGTTAAAAATATGCCGTTAAAGGGTGAAAACACAAACCAGCCCCCAAACGACCTCGTCGGTGGAACGAACACCTCGCACGGGACCAATGTAACTTATAGGAACTGATCGCGTAGTCCCGGGTCTCCCTGTTTGAGAGTATGACGATAATCTGCAAAACTCACACTTAGAGTTAAAACATGCCGTTAAAGGGTGAAAACCCAAACCATCCCCCAAATGACCCCGTAGGGGGCACGAATACCTCGCACGGGACCAATGTAACTTATAGGAACTGATCGCGTAGTCCCGGGTCTCCCGGTTTGAGAGTATGACGATAATTTGCAAAAATCACACTTAGAGTTAAAAATATGCCGTTAAAGGGTGAAAACCCTAACCAACCCCCAAAGGACCTCGTATGGGGCACGAACACCTCGCACGGGACAAATTTAACTTGTAGGAACAGACAGCGTAGTCCTGGGTCTCTCCGTCTTAGACTATGATTATAATTTTCAAATAACCTCAGAGGGGGAACGAACACCTCGCACAGGACCAATGTAACTTATAGGAACTACCGTGTAGTCCCGGGTCTCCCGGTTTGAGAGTATGATGATAATTTACAAAAATTACACTTAGAGTTAAAAATATGCCATTAAAGGGTGAAAACACAAACCATCCCCCAAACGACCTCGGAGGGGGCACGAACACCTCGCACGGGACCAATGTAACTTATAGGAACTTATCGCTTAGTCCTGGGTCTCCCGGTTTGAGAGTATGACGATTATTTGCAAAAATTACACTTAAAGTTAAAAATATGCCGTTAAAGGGTGAAAACACAAACCAGCCGCCAAACGACCTCGTAGGGGGCACAAACGCCTCGCATGGGACCAATGTAACTTGTAGGAACTGATCGCGTAGTCTCGAGTCTCCCTATTTGAGAGTAAGACAATTATCTGCAAAACTCACACTTAGAGTTAAAAACATGTTGTTAAAGGGTGAAAACCCAAACCAGCCCCAAACAACCTCGTATGGGGCACGAATACCTCGCACGGGACCAATTTAACTTGTAGGAACTAACAGCGTATTCCTGGGTATCCCGGTTTCAGACTATGACGATAATTTGCAAAAATGACACTTAGAGTTAAAAACATGTCATTAAACGTTGAAAACCCCAACAGCCCCCAAACGACCCCGTAGGGGGCGCGAACACCTTGTACAGGGCCAATGTAACTTATATGAACTGACCGCATAGTCTCGGGTCTCCCGGTTTGAGAGTATGATGATAATTTGCAAAAATTACACTTAGAGTTAAAAATATGCCATTAAAGGGTGAAAACACAAACTAGCACCCAAACGACCTCGGAGGGGGCACAAACACCTCGCACGGGACCAATGTAACTTGTAGAAACTGATCGCGTAGTCCCGGGTCTCCCGGTTTGAGAGTATGATGATAATTTGCAAAAATTACACTTAGAGTTAAAAATATGTCGTTAAAGGGTGAAAACACAAACCAGCCCCCAAACGACCTCGTCGGGGGCACGAACACCTCGCACGGGACCAATGTAACTTGTAGGAACTGATCGCGTAGTCTCGGGTCTCCCTGTTTCAGAGTGTTATGATAATCTGTAAAACTCACATTTGGAGTTAAAACATGTCGTTAAAGGCTGAAAACCCAAATCAACCCCCAAACGACCCCGTAGGGGGAACAAACACCTCGCACGGGACCAATGTAACTTGTAGGAACTGATCGCGTAGTCTCGGGACTCCAAATTTAAGGGTATGATGATAATCTGCAAAACTCACACTTTGAGTTAAAAACATGCTGTTAAAGGGTGAAAACCCAAACCAGCCCCCAAACGACCTCGTATGGGGCACGAATACCTCGCAGGGGACCAATTTAACTTGTAGGAACTGATCGCGTAGTCCCGGGTCTCCCGGTTTGAGAGTATGATGATAATCTACAAAAATCACATTTAGAGTTAAAAACATGTCGTTAAAGGGTGAAAATCCAAACCAGCCTCCAAACGACCCCGTCGGGGGCAGGAACACCTCCCACGGGACCAATGTAACTTGTAGGAACTGACCGCGCAGTCCCGAGTCTCTCGATTTGAGAGTATGACGATAATTTGAAATAATCACACTTAGAGTTGAAAACATGCCGTTAAAGGTAGAAAACCCAAACCAGCCCCCAAACGACCCTGTAAGAGGCACGAAGACCTCGTACGGGACCAATGTAACTTGTAGGAACTGATCGCGTAGTCCCGGGTCTCCCTGTTTGAGAGTATGAGGATAATCTGAAAAACTCACACTTAGAGTTAAAACATGTCGTTAAAGGGTGAAAACCCAAACCAGCCCCTAAACGACCTCGTATGGGGCACGAACACCTCGCACGGGACCAATTTAATGTGTAGGAACTGACGGCATAGTCCCGGGTCTCACTATTTGAGAGTATGACGTTAATCTACAAAAATCACACTTAGAGTTAAAAACATGCCGTTAAAGGGTGAAAACCCAAACCAGCCCCCAAACGACCCCGTAGGGGGAACGGACACCTCGCACAGGACCAATGTAACTTATAGGAACTGATCGCGTAGTTTCGGGTCTCCCTGTTTGAGAGTATGAAGATAATCTACAAAACTCACACTTAGAGTTAAAACATGCCGTTAAAGGGTTGAAACCCAAACCATCCCCCAAATGACCCCATAGGGGGCACGAATACCTCGCTCGGGACCAATGTAACTTGGAGGAACTGATCGCGTAGTCCCGGGTCTCTCGGTTTGAGAGTATGACGATAATTTGCAAAAATCACACTTAGAGTTAAAAACATGTCGTTAAAGGGTGAAAACACAAACCAGCCCCCAAACGACCTAGTAGGGTGGCACGAACACCTCGCACGGGACCAATGTAACTTGTAGGAACTGATCGCATAGTCTCGGGTCTCCCTACTTGAGAGTATGACGATAATCTGTAAAACTCACACATAGAGTTAAAAACATGTTGTTAAAGGGTGAAAACCCAAACCAGGCACCAAACGACCTCGTATGGGGTACGAATACCTCGCACAGAACCAGTTTAACTTGTAGGAACTAACAGCATAGTCCTGGGTATCCCGGTTTGAGACTAAGATAATAATTTTCAAAAATCACACTTATAGTTAAAAACATGTCGTTAAAAAGTGAAAACCCAAACAGCACCCAAACGACCCTGTAGGGGGCGCGGACACCTCGCATAGGACCAATGTAACTTATAGGAACTGACCCCGTAGTATCGGGTCTCCCGGTTTGAGAGTATGATGATAATTTGCAAAAATTACAATTAGAGTTAAAAATATGCCATTAAAGGGTGAAAACACAAACTAGCCCCCAAACGACCTCGTAGGGGGTACGAACACCTCGCACGGGACCAATGTAACTTGTAGAAACTGATCGCGAAGTCCCGGGTCTCTCAGTTTGAGAGTATGACGATAATTTACAAAAATTACACTTAGAGTTAAAAATATGTCGTTAAAGGGTGAAAACACAAACCAGCCCCCAAACGACCTCGTCGGGGGCACGAACACCTCGCATGGGACAAATTTAATTTGTAGGAACTAACCGCGTAGTCCCGGGTCTCCCAGTTTGAGAGTATGATAATAATTTGCAAAAGTCACACTTAGAGTTAAAAACATGCCGTTAAAGGGTTAAAACCCAAACCAGCCCCCATATGACCCCCTAGGGGGAACGGACACCTCGTACAGTACCAATGTAACTTGTAGGAACTGACCGCGTAGTCCCGGGTCTCCTGGTTTGAGAGTATGATCATAATTTGTAAAAATTACACTTAGAGTTAAAAATATGCCACTAAAGGGTGAAAACACAAGCTTGCCCCCAAACGACCTCGGAGGGGGCACGAACACCTCGCACGGGGCCAATGTTACTTGTAGGAACTGATCGCGTAGTCCCGGGTCTCCCGATTTGAGAGTATGACAATAATTTGCAAAATTACACTTAGAGTTAAAAATATGTCGTCAAAGGGTGAAAACACAAACCAGCCCCCAAACGACCTCATCGGGGGCACGAACACCTCGCACGGGACCAATGTAACTTGTAGGAACTGATCACTAAGTCTCGGGTCTCCCTGTTTCATAGTGTGACGATAATCTACAAAACTCACACTTAGAGTTAAAACATGCTGTTCAAGGGTGAAGACCCAAACCAACCCCCAAACGACCCCGTAGGGGGAACGGACACCTCGCACGGGACCAATGTAACTTGTAGGAACTGATCGCGTAGTCTCGGGACTCCATATTTGGAAGTATGATGATAATCTGCAAAACTCACACTTAGAGTTAAAAACATGCCGTTAAAGGTCGAAAACCATAACTAGCACCCAAACGACCGCATAAGAGGCACGAACACCTCGCACGGGACCAATGTAACTTGTAGGAACTAATCGCGTAGTCCCGGGTCTCACTGTTTGAGAGTATGAGGATAATTTGAAAAACTTACACTTAGAGTTAAAATATGTCGTTAAAGGGTGAAAACCCAAACCAGCCCCCAAACGACCCTGTAGGGCGCACGAACACCTCGCACGGGACCAATGTAACTTGTAGTAACTAATCGCATTGTCCTGGGTCTCCCAGTTTGAGAGTATGATGATAATTTGCAAAAATTACACTTAGAGTTAAAAATATGCCGTTAAAGGGTGAAAACCCAAACCAGCCCCCAAACGACCCCGTAGGGGGAACGGACACCTCGCATAGGACCAATGTAACTTATAGGAACTGATCGCGTAGTCTCGGGTCTCCCTGTTTGAGAGTATGATGATAATCTACAAAACTCACACTTAGAGTTAAAACATACCGTTAAAGGGTGAAAACCCAAACCATCCCCAAATGACCCCGTAGGAGGCACGAATACCTCGCACGGGACCAATGTAACTTGTTGGAACAGGTCGCGTAGTCCTGGGTCTCCCGATTTGAGAGTAAGACGATAATTTTTAAAAATAACACTTAGAGTCAAAAATAAGCCGTTAAAGGGTGAAAACCCTGACCAACCCACAAACGACCTCGTATGGGGCACGAAAACCTCGCACGGGACAAATTTAACTAGTAGGAACTGACAGCATAGTCCTGGGTCTCCCGGTTTTAGACTATGACGATAATTTGCAAAAATCAGACTTCGAGTTAAAAACATGCCGTTAAAGGGTGAAAACCCAAATAGGCCCCAAACGACCCCGTAGGGGGCGAGGACACCTCGCACAGGACCAATGTAACTTATAGTAATTGACCGTGTAGTCCCGGGTCTCCCGGTTTGAGAGTATGATGATATTCTGCAAGAATCACACTTAGAGTTAAAAATATGTCGTTAAAGGGTAAAAACCCAAACCAACCCCCAAACGACCCCGTAGGAGGCACGAACACCTCGCACCGGACCAATGTAACTTGTAGGAAATGATCTCGTAGTCCCAGGTCTCCCTATTTGAGAGTATGAGGATAATCTGCAAAACAAACACTTAGAGTTAAAACATGCCGTTAAAGGGTGAAACCTCAAACCAGCACCAAAACGACCTCGTGTCGGGAACGAACCCCTCGCACGGGACCAATTTAACTTGTAGGAACTCACCGTGAAGTCCCGGGTCTCCATCTTGAGAGTATGATGTTAATCTGCAAAAATCACACTCAGAGTTAAAAACATGCCGTTAAAGGGTGAAAACCCAAACAGCCCCCAAACAACCTCAGAGGGGGAACGAACACCTCGCACGGGACCAATTTAATTTGTAAGAGATGAGCGCATAGTCCCGGGTCTCCCGGTTTAAGTGTATGATGATAATTTACAAAAATTACGCTTTGAGTTGAAAATATACCCTTAAAGGGTGAAAACACAAACCAGCCCCCAAACGACCCCGTAGGGGGAACGAACACCTCGCACAGGACCAATGTAACTTATAGGAACTGACCGCGTAGTCTCGGGTCTCCCGGTTTGAGTATGATGATAATTTGCAAAAATTACACTTGGAGTTAAAAATATGCAGTTAAAGGGTGAAAACACAAACCGGCCACCAAACGACCTCGAATGGGGCACGAACACCTCGCAGGGGACCAATGTAACTTATAGGAACTGATCGCGTAGTACCGGGTCTCCCGGTTTGAGAGTACGATGATAATTTGCAAAAATTACACTTAAAGTTAAAAATATGTCGTAAAAGGGTGAAAACACAAACCAGCCCCCAAACGACCTCGTCGGGGGCACGAACACCTCGCACGGGACCAATGTATCTTCTAGGAACTGATTGTGTAGTCTCAGGTCTCCCTGTTTGAGAGTGTGAAAATAATCTGCAAAACTCACACTTAGAGTTAAACATGACGTTAAAGGGTGAAAACCAAAACCATCCCCCAAATGACCCCGTAGGGGTCACGAATACCTCGCACGGGACCAATGTAACTTGTAAGAACTGATCGCGTAGTCCCGGGTCTCCCGGTTTAAGAGTATGACGATAATTTGCAAAAATCACACTTAGAGTTAAAAACATGCCGTTAATGGGTGAAAACCCAAACCAGCCCCCAAACGACCCCGTAGGAGACACGAACACCTCGCACGGGACGAATGTAACTTGTAGGAACTGATCGCGTAGTCCCGAGTCTCTCGGTTTAAGAGTATGATGATAATTTGCAAAAATCACACTTATAGTTAAAAACATGCCGTTAATGGGTGAAAACACAAACCAGCCCCCAAACGACCCCGTAGGAGGCACGAACACCTCGCACGAGACCAATGTAACTTGTAGGAACCGACCGCGTAGTCTCGATTCTAATGGTTTGAGTGTATGACTATAATTTGCAAAAATCACACTTAGAGTTAAAAACATGTCGTTAAAGGGTAAAAATCAAAACCAGCCCCCAAACGACCCCGTAGGGGGAACGGACACCTCGCATAGGACCAATGTAACTTATAGGAACTGATCGCGTAGTCTCGGGTCTCCCTGTTTGAGAGTATGATGATAATCTACAAAACTCACACTTAGAGTTAAAACATACCGTTAAAGGGTGAAAACCCAAACCATCCCCAAATGACCCCGTAGGAGGCACGAATACCTCGCACGGGACCAATGTAACTTGTTGGAACAGGTCGCGTAGTCCTGGGTCTCCCGATTTGAGAGTAAGACGATAATTTTTAAAAATCATCCTTAGAGTTAAAAACTTGCCGTTAAAGGCTGAAAACCCAAACCAGCCCCCAAATGACCCGGTAGGAGGCACGAACACCTCGCACGGGACCAATGTAACTTGTAGGAACTCACCGCATAGTCCCGGGTCTCCCGGTATGAGTGTATGACGATAATTTTCAAAAATCAACACTTAAACTTTAAAACAAGTCGTTAAAGGGTTTAAACCCAAACCACCACCACCAACGACACCGTAGGGGGCACGAACACCTCGCACGGGACCAATGTTGCTTGTAGGAACTGACCGCGTAGTCCCGGGTCTCCCTGTTTGAGAGTATGACGATAATTTTCAAAAATCACACTTAGAGTTAAAAACATGCTGCTAAGGGTGAAAACCCAAACCAGCCCCCAAACGACCCCGTAGGAGGCACGAACACCTCACACGGGACCAATGTAACTTATAGGAACTGACCGCGTGGTCCCGGGTCTCCCGATTTGAGAGTATGACGATAATTTGCAAAAATCATCCTTAGAGTTAAAAACATGTCGTTAAAGGGTGAAAACACAAACTAGCCCCTAAACGACCCCGTAGGGGTCACGAACACCTCCCACGGAACCAATGTAACTTATAGGAACTGACCACGTAGTCTCGGCTCTCCTTGTTTGAGGGTATGACAATAATTTGAAAAAATCACACTTAAAGTTAAAAACATGCCGTAAAGGGTGAAAATTCAAACCAGCCCTCAATCGACCCTGTAGGGGGAACGAACACCTCGCACGGGACCAATGTTAATTGTAGGAACTGACCGTGTAGTCCCGGGTCTCCCGGTTTGAGAGTGTGATGATAATCTGCAAAACTCACACGTAGAGTTAAGAACATGCCGTTAAAGGGTGAAAACCCAAACCAGCCCCCAAACGACCTCGTATGGGTCACGAACACCTCGTACGGGACCAATTTAACTTGTAGGAACTGACCGCGTAGTCCCGGGTCTCCCGGTTTGAGAGTATGACGATAATTTGTAGAAATTACACTTAGAGTTAAAAACATTCCGTTAAAGATCGTAAAACCAAACCAGCCCTCAAATGACCCCGTAGGGGGCACGGACACCTCGCACTGGACCAATATAACTTTCAGGAAATGACCGCGTAGTACCGGGTCTCCTGGTTTGATTGTATGATGATAATTTGCAAAAATTAAACTTAGAGTTAATTCCCTTATGTTATGAAGCCGATCTTCAGCTGTCCCTATAGCTGGTAGCTGGAAGCTTCCCGGATTGGAGATTGAAACGAAAACTTTCCAGGCGGCCTGCTTACTAGTAGGGAGACACCCCGGAGCTCTCCAAGTTGCTGATTCAATGGGGAAACTGGTATCGGAAGGTAGGTCTCTCTATCTAAAATGAAATCTTAATAAGGATAGAATCCAGGAACATTCTATGGTCTTAATAAGAGGAGGTAGAGTGAAAGATTCGCCAGGTGTGAAATCCCATTGTATTCGAGGAGTCAAGGATTCCCCTATTTTAGTAAGCAGACTCAGTATCCTTGGTTGGAAAAGGGATTGGATAAGGCTAAAATTACTAGGTTGGGTTTGGTCACCAGAAGATCAAGGCCATGTCAAAACTGAAGAATGGGAGGTGTTAAGCTTTTTATCATCCTGGCGTCGAACTATTTTTCCGCAGGACCTCCCCTACAGTATCGTCACCGCAGTAGAGTCAAGGAGGGGGGCAAGTTGTTTGCCAGCTCATCAAGATTCCAAGATCTAGCCGCCGGGGTTGGGTCTGGTCAACCTGTTATCTTCCATAATTGTGTTGACTTTGGCATAGACCGGAATAACTGCATCATAACAGATTCTCCTTTTGGGGCTTTAGCTCTATCCCTCTCTTGAGAGTCTCTCCTTTCGGTTTAGAGAAAGATAGGATGTATTATATCAAATAATCTCTCTCAAGTGATAGCTCTAGAAGGTAAGGACAGGTTCTAATGGAATATCTTAGCTTTTCTTTTACGGTTCATATTCTGGATTGGGTTCATCCCTGTAGTAATCGGTGGGTTGTACCTGTTCCGATTCAAAATGACAAAAGAACCGGGCAGCAGTAGAGCCCTAAAGAGGAAGGGGGAAGGAGCACTCGACCCTTGAGAAAAGATTATGTTCTCTTATTCTTGTCCCGAGGAAGAAGTTTCGATCGATTCATAACCTTTCGAGCACAACCAATATCTATTCGAACTCCCTTTACTTAAAGGAGTACATCTTGGATCTGTCGATTATGTTATGGACGGAGTCCTACTCTATGGGCTTTAGGTTCAGACTGAAATCTTTGTCTTTCCGGGCGTTAGTCGAGGGAGTAGAGCGAAGCGACCAAAAAAGAGGAGGAGGGCGCTAGGCTAGACAGGGTGTCAAGAGCTTGATAGTCGAATAGGTAGAGAGAAATTCGACTCGTGATTTTCAAGCAATCAAGGAATGGTTCCAGGATCCTGGTAAACAGGAATGGAGCTTTCGAAGGATGATGATAGTAGGCACAATACAAATAATTTATGCAGCTTCAACATCTCCCGGCCAAAGTAATTTAAAAAAAAGAATAGCCTATTCCTCTGTATCTCATATGGGTTTCATACTTATAGGAATTGGTTCTATAACCGACAAGGGGAACTCCAGGGGATTGAAAGCCCCGTACCCATCTCCTCTAAAGCTGGATTGGGCATCGAAAGCCAACATAGCCATACCCCGAGCTATCGTACAAGAAAACTCATTTTCGCACCTGCTTGCTAGTGAGCAGAGTCTTAAACGGAGCCTGGATACTTCATTTTCTTAGTCCAACCAAGCTAACCATAAATAATTCTAATTGATAATATTCATACTAGAACCACGATGATTCAATAAAAATCCTAAGCTATGCCCAAGGATTCCCTGAGTAAGAACCATTGGATCATCACTTAATTCCACGAATAGATATAATAAAGTCCGCGTATTTTGACCAATTCAAGGTGAAAAATGGGGTTGCTCCCTCGGCAAAACTGGGATAAAGTTGAGCCAAAAGATCCCGATTCAAGATAAATTAAATTAACGCCCCAAATGGTTAAAGAATCGTCGTATGCCCCAGAAGATAGATTGTTACGAGCCATACTTGCCAATGACAGGGCCTGGCTTAAAAGCAATTACAGGACTAGCTTAAAAGCACTAAAGCGAGGAAACCTTCATAATTGACGTTTGTTTAAGCGTATAAATACGATGTGGATCCGTTCCAAAGCCCCTAATTCAAAATATAGTGTGAGGGGGACAGAGCTTCCATTTCCAGGGACAATCCTCTGCCTCAAGGCGTTCTTTTTTCCAAGAATCTGTCAATCGAAGGAGCGCAACCCCCCATCCCCATCCCGATTTACGGGTTCACATAAAACAATCAAAGGAAAATAAAAATAAAATAAATATCGAGTATACCGATATCGGCATAAAATAGCAGGCAAAAATACTCTCAGATTACATAAAGAAAGGCACCGCGACGAACAGCAACAACAACCGATCAAAGGCAACCCTTCCTAAAAAAGGGGTTTCCCTTGGACGACGAATGGGAAGGATGAAAGCGCATCGGTATGCTAATTCCTCATTCGCAAATCAGCCCTTCCCGTGGGTTATTTTCTCAACAAATAAGTAATTGTCGGAATGAAATCGTTATATAATTTGAAAAAGCAAATGACAAGTCCAAGCCAATAAAATATGAAAAATTTGTATTTTTCATATTTTTACGATTAAACAAAAGGATTCGCAAATAAAAGTGCTAATGCTGATGTAATACTCTTTGTAGTAGTGGTACTTATATTTATATATCGTATTAACAATCGAAATATGGTCGAAAGAAAAAATCTCTATTTGATAGGGCTTCTTCCTATACCTATGAATTCCATTGGACCCAGAAATGATACATTGGAAGAATCCGTTGGGTCTTCCAATATCAATAGGTTGATTGTTTCGCTCCTGTATCTTCCAAAAGGAAAAAAGATTTCTGAGAGTTGTTTCCTGAATCCGAAAGAGAGTACTTGGGTTCTCCCAATAACTAAAAAGAGTAGCATGCCTGAATCTAACTGGGGTTCGCGGTGGTGGAGGAACTGGATCGAAAAAAAGAGGGATTCTAGTTGTAAGATATCTAATGAAACCGTCGTTGGAATTGAGATCTTATTCAAAGAGAAAGATATCAAATATCTGGAGTTTCTTTTTGTATATTATATGGATGATCCGATCCGCAAGGACCATGATTGGGAATTGTTTGATCGTCTTTCTCTGAGGAAGAGGCGAAATATAATCAACTTGAATTCAGGACCGCTATTCGAAATCTTAGTGAAACACTGGATTTGTTATCTCATGTCTGCTTTTCGTGAAAAAATACCAATTGAAGTGGAGGGTTTCTTCAAACAACAAGGGGTTGGGTCAACTATTCAATCAAATGATATTGAGCATGTTTCCCATCTCTTCTCGAGAAACAGGTGGGCTATTTCTTTGCAAAATTGTGCTCAATTTCATATGTGGCAATTCCGCCAAGATCTCTTCGTTAGTTGGGGGAAGAATTCGCCCGAATTGGATTTTTTTAGGAACGTATCCAGAGAGAATTTGATTTGGTTAGACAATGTGTGGTTGGTAAACAAGGATCGCTTTTTTAGCAAGGTACGGAATGTATCGTCAAATATTCAATATGATTCCACAAGATCTAGTTTCGTTCAAGTAAGGGACTCTAGCCAATTGAAATTGAAAGGATCTTCTGATCAATCCAGAGATCATTTGGATTCCATTAGTAATGAGGATTCGGAATATCACCCATTGATCAATCAAAGAGAGATTCAACACCTAAAAGAAAGATCGATTCTTTGGGATCCTTCCTTTCTTCAAACGGAACGAACAGAGATAGAATCATACCGATTCCCGAAATGCCTTTTCATCCCATTTGACTCAGCATCAATCTTGTTTTCCTCGTGGATAGAATAGTCAAAGTGAGTGTCTCCATGTCATTTTCGTGTTCTTTCTTTCATTTGCAAGGATGATGGAGATCCCTAGCAGTGAGTCGCAAGGATGAATAAGTGGGTGTTTGCTTTCGTGATTGTCCCGATTGGGAGATCTTAGATCAGATGCTAGCTCCGCAGAGGCAGCAGACGTTAGCCCCGAGTCTGGTTTAAGAATTCCTTGTATTTCTAGTTGAGATCTGGTGCCCCCACACCAAGAGGTCTTTTTCTTTCGGTTTCAGCTTTTGTATTTGAAAAATGTTTCAGGAGGGATCTCTGAAGTAGATGGCGGTTGATAAAGCAATCCTTGATCATAATTTCCAGTATGAATACTACGCCTTATTCCATCGCCGTCTACCAAAACGACCGGAAATGTTTCAAAAAAGGTAGGCATACGACGTACAAAAAGTTCACGCCCTTCTTTATCTCTAAAGATAGGAAGTGGAGTAACTGCAATCTAGTAAGGTCCTCTCTAGCTTGGGCAACCTTAGAGTTGATGCTACCAGAGTTCTGTCTTTCTGAATAAGTGATCAAGGAACGTAGGCCACCGGTGACCGGCCTCCTCTTAGTAAGGCACCTTTGGGCGGAGCTTTCTAGATCAAATATCTAACTTTCATGAAGAAAGCCACAACTCTTTTTACAGAATTTTCAAAACGGAACTCACTTCGCTACCTTGACTCTGATCTAAGTCCTCGCTCCTAGGCAAGATCTTGAAACATAACCAACACCCCCAGAATAATAAGCAAGCTTCCTGGCAATAATCTGCTCACTATCTCTGTGGTTGGACCAAGTGTAGAGCGGGCCCTTAAAAGGGATGTCAAACAGATCTATATCTAACAAGCATTGGTGGAGGTAAGTATTATGGCTTCTCCCACTCCCACCCATCTTTTCCTCATGGAATCTAGAAGAATTAAAATCTCCCATAACAATCCAGGCTTGGTCAATCACTACACTGCTCATTCTCTTCAAATCAGCCCACAAAGCCTTCCTCAGATTCACTTCATTCGAACCGTAACAAACAGACGCCCAACTGGTAACGCTTGCATGCATAGTGGCTTCGATAAGTATTCCTGTAGGTGCTAAATCAAGAGAAGCTTAATCCTTAACCCTTCCCCCTCTTACTAAGACTACAGAATGTTCTTGTGAATTATGGCCAATACCGGGTATATAAGCAGTGATTCCTCAAAAACAGAAGAAAGGGGGGAAAGTCGCGACTGTTGTCATAGT